>VXBJ01005965.1:130860-165114 GCA_013400055.1 Nycticryphes semicollaris
TATTATTATTATTATTATTATTATTATTATTATTAAGGAAAACAAGGAAAGTGGAAGTTCAGTTTGACCTCATACAAGTTATGTATTCTAACAAGATGCATCCAACAAAATAAAGTGATGGATGTTTAAAGCTATGCCTGCATGTGGGTGTGTGAGAAGAACTTGCACAAGTATTTGTGGAAATAAAATGAACATCTGATATGCAAGTACATGTATTATGTGTACCTTCATGTTTCAAGTGTAAAGCAGAATTTTGTAGATACCTGTAAAAAATAGTAAGTGATGTGATGTATCTATAGGTAATATATGGGGAAATTCTTGGTGCAGGAGGTAAAAGTTTAGATCTATTCCACTTATCTGCTCAAAATTCACCAAGATATGAAGTTATTTGGCAAAATTCAAGAGTCACTACAAGCAGGGTAGATGATAATTTAGGTAGCTGATAAATTATAAGAATTTTGTTACAGTTGTACTGATCTCTAGGCTGATTTCCTGCTTCTGAGTGAATCTATCAGGAGGGTAATAAAGCTATTTAGGTAGGTAGAGCAGACATAGATGGATAATAGGATTAGGGAGCAATGAAAGCATCATGACTCACCCATTCTCACTGAGGTCTTACAGCAGGAGTTATACGCTAGGGGCTTATCACATTGGAACTCACCTGTAAAGGACAAAGATTTATATCTGAGGGAAAAGCTGAGTCTGGAATGCAGTTCCTAAAGCTGTTGATGAAACATTTCATTGTTTAGATTCCCCTTTCATACTTATTAATAATAGAAGCTGGGGCACATTAAGAGAGAGTATGAAAGTATCATGCATAGAAATCTGAAGGAGGTGGGATTGTTAGCTTTTCTATTTACATCCTCTATACAAATGAAATGTGCAAGATATTTGCATGTGCATTCAACCTGTTCCTGTTTGTAGGTGCTTTACTTCTCTTACTACTAAAATATAAGTTCATCTCATCTTCTGTATCATATAATCAATTTAAATATTTCTTGCAGTTACTGGACAGACTTGTATTCAATTTGTCTTGTACTGATGATGTGTGATGTGATTAATCGTGATCCTGAGAGCACGCTTAGCAAGTTAAATTCAGGTTTGAATAGATGTACTTTTTTGTTTTGTTTCTGAGTCACAAGTATGAACAACAGGCTTGGTTTTAAACCTCTGAAAGGAAAGAAAGGGAAGGAAAGAAGGAAGGAAAGGAGGAAAGGAAGGGCCTTTGGAGCACATCTTTGGGCCCAGCTAAGTTGTTTAACAATAAAATTTGATCTTAGAAACTGAAGGCCAGTTATAGGAACTTGTCACTGTAGCTCTATTTGGGATAAAAATTTACTTTCTTGTACAAAAGTTATCAGTTTATAGACTGAAATATTTTTTCCCTGTCTGTGTCTGTTCAAGCAACCAGTGTTTGTGAAGCTTGGCAATTTTGCAAACTCCACTGCTTTTGTATTTTAGAGTTATTTACCCACATGTAGGCAATATTTATAATCTCATTCACCTACATGAAGGTGCAATTAAAAAAACAACTTAAAAAGTTTACTATTTCTCTCTCTTCATTTTGTGTTTATTGAGTTGCTGCTGGTCATCGCACAAAAGAAAAGTTTTGACTAAAGCTCCAGCCTAAAATTTGATATTGGCTAGATTGCATTGTGTCCAGTGTTAAATTTTAATCTATATATTATGACACAACTCAGAAAATTATTTCAAACTGTAGTTAAGCATTTGAATAAATCCTTAGTCAAATGGGTTCAGTTCTTGCTGAGATATTTTCAAAAAATTTCTTTGAAGACGGTTTCCTTTCCTTCTGTCCAGTGTTCCTTACTTATCTTACTTTTTGTATAAAGCAGACAAAAAACAGACCATTCATTTGATCCAGGAAAGTTCTAGAATTTCTAAATGTCCTGGATGTCTCCTGTTCTCTTCCTTTAGCAAATGGTAGGGGTTTTTGGCCTTGTTTTCTTCAGTGTTTCTTTACTCACTGGATGTTGGGGCTACATGTAATATAATGTTGTTCATGACGTGGACGTTATCATCCTGTCCCACATTTTTAATGCTTATTAGCTATTTTAAGGGCTGAACTTAAAATATTTCCAGCTTGGCGTGATGACCCTCACAAGTTACAAGTCAGTAGTGTATAAATGGCCTTTGAAAGTATAGGGTTTTTTTGTGTTTACACCACCCAGTCAGTATTTTTGTTTCAGTAACAGTACAATCAATTTTCTGTCAGTAAATGAAAATAGAAGTGTGTCTCATTTGAGAGAAAAAACACCCTGTAACTTCCGTTGTCAGTTATCCTCAATTAGGAAGTCTACTGATCAATTTAGGGGTGTCATAAGCTTTGACAGATACAGAATCAGACCTTGATGTGCTATCATTGTATTTATTGGTCAAGAATAAAATTGGACAATAAATCAGAAAAGGGTTTCTGGCTGTTGTGGAATAGGTTAAGAGTGTGAGGAAGCTTCAAGGTCTTGCATCAGAATAGAACTTGCTAAAATGATGAAAGGGATTGGATCTAGGAGAGAAGGGCTCATGAAGCTGAAAATTAAAACACATACTCTCAANTATGGCTAATAGACCTATACCACTGCCACAGAACTACTACTATATTAAAATAGCAAGCATATGATTATTTTATTGTGCCTTGTCACATAGGAGGAAAAGTGCTGAAGGCTATGCAGTATCAAATTCATATTGAGGCATGTGCAGCCCACTGGATTTTAAAAGCACTTGACCAATACTTGGATGTCAGTAATTAAGGCAATAGAAGGGCAGTGATGCAGACCACCTGACAAAAACTTGCAACGACACATACTAAATACTTGCAAAATAAATGTTTAAAATAAGGCACACGGAATTGAAGGAAATGACTACTTAGTAAGCTAAAAACAAATGAGTTTGGAAATGCAAAAGGCAGAAAAACGTCAGCAGCTTTTAACAAGAATAAAAAGTAGAAACCCTGCACTGTAATAAGAGACAGATATAAATGTTTAAACAGAAACATTACAAAGAAATGAAACATTTTTTACATTATGAAACAGAAGTAGTTCTGTGATTAATGCTGCTTACAGCACATAGTTTTATAACAGAAATTCTGCACTGACATCATAATAGTCATTACATAATTAAATGACATAAAATGATACCAAGAAAAAGTTTACAACAAAAATATATGAAATTCAGTTAAAATTTATTTTAGATCATATACAACATATGGTCCCATGGAAAAATCTTTTAACTGTTTGGTCTAGACAGCAACTGTAAAATGGAAAGCATCAAAAGTTTGTGCAGTTTTCTCATCTAATTAATCTAGAAATCAGAGACCTTCAACTAAATTTTCAAGGGACCATGAGCTGCTGACAAGAAGACAAGAAGAGAAAGTAGTTGTTTGTAACTGCTGCGTCAGATGAATCCCTTGGAATGATTTTTACCTATATTGAGGTAAAAGTATATTGAGGTACACTTTGTATGCCAGTGTTCAGAAAACGTGGTACATCAGAACATATGTATTGTACCAAAGAATGTTATATTGGAAGTAGTCTACCCTGCAATTTCTCTCCTGTTGAACAAATTCCTGCTCTTTTCTACTTAAATAATATGGTATTGGAAGCTGACTCTCATTTCAATGTAATCTTTATTCATAACAAAGAAGGTGTTCAAGGTTCTTTTTCTTTCCGTAAAAGAATCATCATTTTCTTTTAAAGTTCTTAATTTTCTTCCTTTTTTCAGAGAGAGTTGAGATATAAAAATAGAAATATATTTAATGGTGCAAAGTGCCTAGAGGCTTACAGCCTGCAATTTAATGTTTTATTCATAGTTTTCCTCAATAATTATAGTTATTTATTGATCTTCATACAATTCTTTTCAATAATGTTATGAATTTAAAATTAATGACATGAAAATTCTTCAGGAGTTTCAAGATCAGTTTTCAGTCATAAAAACAGATATCCATATACAATTCACAGCTTTTTTTTTTTTTTTTGCAAAGTGCTATATGAATTATTTAATACTTTTCTTCTTCTGTTTTTGTTTGCAATGACTGCTTCCTTTCTGTAGACACAGTAATGCCCTTCATATGCTTTTCGTACATATTTAGTCTAACTTAGATACTGTTTTTGTGAGCTACCTTAAGTTGAATGATGAACAAAATGACTGTGAAGGTTATAAAGCAGAATTATCCCTTTGTAACTTAACCTGCGCCGCGATTCTCAGTTTCCACTGCACTTTCCATTGGACAAATCAAGTAGTGTTCTGGTGCAGAGAATGAAGCAGTGACTTCCTATGGTCACACAGCACTATTGTCTGTGCATCTTCTAAGTGCTCTTTGCTACACTTTTCAGCAGACCTCACAAGGCATTTTAGTCAACTGAATTCTTCCATGATCTGCAAAAAAGTAGCTATCTCAATTTTTTTCTATTTCTGATAAGGGGCCATAACATACAAATCTGATCACTACAGTTAATTGCCTAATGTACATCAATTTATATCAACTTGAACTCTGTATACTTCTCCTGATGCAATTTATTTCCTTTTTTGTCTTGCAGACTGAAATCAGCCTCTCATCTACAGATGCTGTATTTCTGTATAGCTTTTCTTACATTATATCTTTGTAATATTTCTGCTTGCATTGCCTTTTTACAAGTGGTTTTCTGCTGTGCGTCTTCTTTTTAAAATATTCTATTAATTTCTTCAGTCTGTCCAATTTGAAATCTTTCTAGAAGTTTAATGTACCATTTGAGCCAAGCAGTTATTTGGGAGTTCCCATTTACATCTGGGCAGTAATACACGTTCTACTGGATCCTCTAGTTAGGGGTACGCTGCTCTGATCTTCAGTTACCCTTCTGCAGTACCTGAATTCCACCATGGGAGCTTGCTAATATGAGTCTGTTCTTCAGTGGAGACACTAGTCAAACCACCTTATCAGGCAAGGTAAAATATTCTTTTACATAAGTATAACAGACAATTTATGCTGCAAGCATACCAGTTAATTAATCAATTGCACTTAAAGTATATTTAATCATGGATCTTTATATTTGGTGAAGAGCCATAAACTGTCATGTTTAGTTCAGCAGGAGATCTGGGTTCAGCAACTCACTCCGATAGAAAGGTGGGGGTTGGTCTCTTCTCTCAATTCACAGACGATAGGACAAGAGGAAATTACCTCAAATTGTGTCAGGGAAGGTTCAGACTGGATATTAGGAAAAATTTTTACACTGAAAGGGTTATTTAGCAGTAGAATAGGCTGCCCAGCGAAGTGGTTGAGGCACCATTCCTGGAGGTATTTAAAAGACAGGTTGACATAGTGCTTAGGGGCATGGTTTAGTGAGGGGGAGGTTTGTTGTCTTTTTTAATCAGAGCTAGGTTGATGGTTGGATTAGATGATCTTAAAGGTCCTTTCCAACCTGGAAAATTCTATGATTCTATGCTGAAGGGCATAAAAAATTCAATATTAATATAGTCTTTAAGTGCATACAGTACAATACCAGTAGCAAAATAGTCACTTGGGTGTGCCACCGAGTCAGAGTGGTTTAGATGTGGATGTACGTTTGCAACTGAGCACCAGGAAGCTTTGGATCATCACATAGGATATTTTCCCCTCACTGTTACTGATTCTGCAGTGCATCTCACCTCTTATGTTTAAATTAGAGTGATAACGCACTCTCATATTTATTGAAAATGAAAAAGAAAATATCTTAAAAACACATTTGAAGAATTTGTTGCAGAAGTTTTTTCTAGTTCTAGTTGCTAATAAGCAACATTGAAGTCACCCATGGCATCTTTTAGCTAGAGAATTCAGCTACTTAAAGCAATGAACTGAATTGTTGAGCAACACCAAATAAGGTGTACAACCTGCATAAGAAACTAAGTTTTCTTATCAGGTATAAATGCATATTTCATTGCATTGCAACTACCTTAGCTCAAGGACACACTTGGTATGTGTAGAAGCTAAGTGATTTTCAAAAACAATTCTTTCAAAAGAGTCTGTGTTTCCATTCAAGACTGGTCAATCATAATACTGTGTTTCTGCCCTAGTCCAGCCTTGCTAGTGTCTGCAGATAGACTTATTTTTGCAGTCACTTGCCATCCATCCTATTTTTATTTGTCTATTTAGCCATCTGTTTCATCTGATGAGAGCTGCAGACAACCAGCTCTGCTGGGCAGGCCAGCTTTCCTCTAGCACCTAGCATATCCTAGATAGCCCAAGAATCCCAACTAAAGTGGTGAGACATAAATGTAAGGTATTCTAAGTAACTGACAGATATCATATTTTAAAACAAATAATTGTTAACAAATAACTTTCATTTTAAGTAAATATCTGAATATGTTGGAATAACAATATAAAAGGAAAGCATGAAGTTTTGAATAATAGTAATAAATGAATAATAAAACCCTATACATTTGTTTTTTGTCAGTCAGTCTTAGTAGCAATGTTCTTGGGGTTGTGTTGGGCAATACCTCTCCAAGACTACCAAAATTAAGAATGCATTTCTTTGTCATGGGCTAGACTCCATATGTACAAATGACAGAACTTCCAGAGTTAATATCCCAGAGCCACAACTGAGTAAGGATTCAAGGAAATGACTTCTCGATGACGAAACAAATTATTCACACCATAGATAGATTAGGATGCAAAGAACTTATTTAGCTCTGTTTTAAGAGTTTTATATTTAGGTAGGGAGGGGATTTGAGATGTTAACTCTCGCTTTCTATGGTTTCAAATATTTGCTTAAGTAGAATACATTGTTAGTTTTTAGACTCAATCAACTTTTGCAGGCAAGTTTGGTGTTTGAAATTCTAGCTGGTTTTTATGGCTGCAATTTTGAGCATCTTCACTGAACTATTCTTAGAATTGAAGATTTTAAGAAGTGACCATGATGGCCAGTTTCTATGTTGTCTTGTATAATATAAGGCATATTTTCTAGACAAGTACCACTAAACTATAGTAAAAAAACCAACCAAACAAACAAAGAAACCAAAACAAGCCTGTGCTATTACTTAGAACAGTTGTGTTTATCTTAAAATTGACAAAAATTGGCTTATTTCTATCCCTATGAACATTTTTTTCTTGAATGTATGAATTATTAACAGTATTACAGAGAACTTTTCGGACAGGTGTTTTGGCACAATTTTGCCAAAAGAGCTAAATTATCTGGACCATATCATTTGGAGGTGAACTGCAATAGCAGAAGGAACTGTCAAGGATAAAGAGAATTTGGTGCAATATCGTACATGAGATCTTACATCAAGTAAAGGTGGGATTATGAGTATTTAATATACAGGTGTAGATTTTTTTTCCTCTTGCTCTCTCTCCTCCTTCCCTCCTCTTTTCCAACTGAAGTTTCTCATTATTGAGATGTTGAGGATGCTAAAGCTGAGGTGGCTCAGGAAATTTATCTTGCCTGTATATAATTATTTCAGTGAGTTGAGTGGAACTTTTTTTCACTGCTATGTTTATGGAATTATTTTAGCTCTGTGCTAAGTGTACAGTTCTTATATCTGTGCCATTCCTGAGTGGAGAATATTAGGACATAAGAATAACCTCTCATTCTGTCTCACGTAGTGAAGGTATCCTGGATTTTGGGGTTTCAGTTAAATAGTTGGGTGTTAATGCTGTTTTGTCATCCTGGTTCATAACTGGAAGTGAGAAAGTGAAGTTAAAGACCTTCGTCTAATCTAATGAATCTTCTGCACACAAATACTTTGTATGAAACCAGTTATGAAATCCAAGGCTAAACCAAGCCATATAATTTGTATACAGTGTGGAAAGTAATCTAATTAGATCTGTTCTTTCCCAGTGAAAACAATCAAGGAACATATCAACACATAACTTCTTCCTGGATTAGTCATAGAATGCATTTCAAAGTACCCTTAAAAATTGGTTAATAGTGAACATATGGTAAAAAGAGAAAATAATCATAACAAGAGCAACTATTGAGAATACAGATTGGCAGATAATTTAAAAATGTAAATACTATGGCACTCAAACAAAACCAGAAAATATATCTTAAAGTATCAGCAGAACTTCAGTGGACGTAAAATGCAATTTACTCCATTTTCCTTAGAGAATCATAAAAATGCATTTGAAATCTGTGTGATGTTTTATTAAAATGCAGCATATCCCTCTTAAATTAAATTTTGGTATAGGAAATATGTCATTGTGAGCTTTACATGTGAAATTTTACTCTAACTTATGCCTAACAGCAGAGCTATAAAGCATTCCAGTAACAGATTCCTCGTCTTAGTAGTACAGCTTTCAAAATGGACAAAACCCACATCCCTGCCTAATTTTGTGATTAATACAAGATTTTTGTGTTGTCTTTTGCACAAACAATTCCAGAAAATGAGGTCATTATGTACAGTGAGATGAGTACAAAGACTTTCTAGGGGATGTTCCTACTCTCGATTCTCTCCAATAAAATCTCAGTTGCTAAGACAGATGTGAGAGGGCTGTTTACTCTCATATGTTATATTTGTACCATTAGCATATAAATATGTGTGTGATGTCTTGTTGCCACCTATTTTATAGGGGAGGGACAGAGCAGTAACTGTAAAACTTATAGACAGAATCTGATTGTCTTTTGACTCAGAAGAGAAGCTTTCCCTGCCCGTGTGAGAAAGTTGTTGCCAAGGTAGCTTCTGTTTGAATTCCTGGCAAAATTCAAAAGTTCTCATATTTGTAGTGGAAGTAGTGGAAGTGCATTTTGATAACCAGATGAAGTGCTTTAACTTTCTGGTTCTGCTCAGATTCTAAAACATTGTACATCTTTCTTTTTTTTTTTTTTTTTTTTGAGATTTTATGTCACTCACAGCTTGCAAAACGTCACACATCCCATGTTTTGGGATGAATTCAGAGTTTGTAACTCAGGTAGAAAATAAAATGTTTATCATTGGCTCATTTTTTGTCTTTTTCTCTTGGAAGCTACTATTAGTGAAAACAATGTGTAGCTGCAGTGTCCCTGTAGTTCTGTGAAACACATTGAATGCTCTAAAATGCATGAAAATAACTTGTGGCCTCTAGGATGTGTGCAGAAGGAAGCCTATCTAGAAGTTTGTACTGCACACTGATTTTTATTATTTTTTATTAAAAAGTAATTTTAAGAATTAGGAGCTTTTCACTAGATATCATGAATTAACATTTAAATTATTGGCTTCCAGAGCAAATGAGATGCAAAAATGTAGCATTTTATGTAAAATATTTGCAACTCTTCATAAAGTGCTATGTTCAGACTGTAATCTTTTATGTTCCCAGAAGCATGGATAGACATTTGCTGTTATATTTCCTTTGGAATTCCTTATACTCTTTGACCTTCAAACTTCTGTACTTCCTGCTTGTGGCAGTACACATATGTGAATGGAACTGCTATATTGATAACAACAGCAGTCAGCCTGTGTTTTCAGGTTGTTTTCCTAGTAGTAAGGAATGTAACTAGCCATTGCTAGGGATTAATTGCTAAAAATTATTAACGGCAAAGAAGCATTTAGGAAATGTTAAATACGCCTCTCGTAAGTGATTTGCTGAAGTGCTTTTTTTTTTTTTTTTTCTCAGCCACAAACTGCAATAGTGTCAGGTCAGGTGTTTTCCTCTCTTCATCTTATTGGGAAGCTTTGAAGCCAAATTATCATGTACAAGGGACTGTAATATTCACAGAAACATGAATGGAATAATAGAATCTGTCTTAGCTGAGCTCTAGAATTTGAATTAGGCACTTTGACAGAAGAGCTTAGATGACCCTTGTGACCCTTCCACTGATGCTTTGACAAGTCTGATATCACTCTCAACTTCATCCTTACTGTGTGCTACGTCTCTCTTAAACTCTTAATTTTGCATTTATCCTAAGAATGCAGAAAGGCAAAATCAGAAAATCCATGTGTTTTGTCTTGTAATAAGAAAATTATTTTGATGCATTTTGCAAGATACGAGCTGTCAAGTAAGGTTATCAAGCAGTGAGTACACACTGATTTAGCTGAAATCTCTATAGATTTGAAATTAATAGTGAAAAATATAATACTCCAAAAAGTAAGAAACTAGCAGCTTCTTTACTTGGTATTTAATTAATTCTGTTTTGATTTACAAATCTTCAGTATTCCTTTTAAACTGATGTGTGAAATAAAAGTTAAAGCTTAATAAATTATTTCGCTAAAGTACTGTATGTACCTAATAGCAATGATTTACTATACAGCAAAGTAGCAGTTACTTGCATCACTTGAGTACTTGAGTATATAGATCTGACATGACCGACGCTGTTAAGAGCATGCTCAAGTCTTCTTTTCAATTTGGCAAAAAGGGAGTATTTGTCAAACACTGAATTCTCAGGGTCCTTATCTTCATGGATACTGTAATGCAGAGGACACAATGTTTATAATTATCCAGAGAGACAGACACAGCTGGAGCAACGGTAATTATTTTTTATTGGATGGTAGGAAATAGCCTTTGAGCAACTGTTCAAGTCCTCAAGACTCCCCACGTTGTTTTCTTCCCAAGGAAGCGGCCCAGGGAGGTATACTACAGAAAAGCATTTCCCTTCCTATTAAAAGAAACAACAACAAAAAACCAATCAGCGTGTATAAAATGCACACCACTAGATATAAGGGGTATGTTGATTGAAATACAACTGATGCAGAAGGGCTAATCAGTCCTTTGTGGCATCTGTGGGACACTTGTGAAGGGAAGAAATTACTGTGCATGTTATATAAATCCTATGTTATATAATCCAACTTAATTGTCCATCATACATCAGTGCAAGTCTGGCATATCATTTCATTTCATTCACACTTGTCTTTGATAATTCCTTCAACATATGTTTTTACATAGGTAACTGTAAGCAGGGTTGAAGTTAGGACAGGACTGCTGGTTTTGTAGCAAATAATAATTATTTAAGGGTTTTATGACAGGATATAATATATTCTGAGAACAAAAGTTTACTCAGGAGGAACCAAATGATTGCTGGATCTCAATTTTAATTGCAGCTGAGGAGTGTTAGAACAAGGTTCATAAAACTGGTGCTGGCACCCTTTCACTTTCACCTTTGTGGCTTTGGGCTGTGTTGTCTTCTATGTCACAGCATAAATTGGAGTCACTGTAAGGCAGCTAAATTACATGGTATGTGGCCTGCACTGTAGTGACTAATCAGGCCTAAAAATCTCTTCATGTCCCTCCTAAATTGTTTAGCAATTAATTGGCACTGACATATGCAGAATCTGTAGCTACCAAAGATTATCATTGTAATGGTGGTTCTTTTCATGTTAGCACAATTTTTTTTGTCTCTGATGGAACAAAACATTTGTAATATATATGCAAATGTGTCACATTTTCATTTGGTTGGTTGATTTTTTTTTTGTTTTGCTGTTTTTTCTTTTATTGAATAATATAGCTATTTGATGAATCTTATTGTTGGGAGTCAGTGTGGACTTCTTACAGGATTTAGTAACAATTTTAAATAGTATTTGACGTTTTCCATAAATTAGGAAATAGTAAATCCATGAAACTACAATTTCAGTAGTGTTATGCGTTAGAAAATAACTTTTCACTATATTTTGCATACAAAGCAAAAAAAGAAAAAGAAAGAAATTTTTGAAATCCTAAGTGACTTACTACTGAATGACAGTAATATATAAATTCAACCTCTATATGTACTTTGGGTGTAGTTTATCATATCACAGTATAACTGTACATGGAAATAGAGAGGCCTCATTTATTGTGCTGGCAGGTAGCACGTGACTATAATAATCTGTGTCAGAACAATTGCTAAAAATTGAGTTCTACTGGAAAGCAAATTAGTGATGCACAGATAAAGTGCTAGGTTAGCACTAGTTAACAGTTATGGTAACTGTTAACTAGTTAACAGCTTAACAATTGTGGCTGTTATTGATACATCTTTTTCCAACTTCAATGTAAGTAGTGGTATTCATAGGCTTTAGGAGGTTGAACTTAATAGTAGGGCTAGATCCTCATATATGGGAAGGACAAACGCTGTACTCCCTTGGAGGTTGTTAATATACTATGCAGAAATAGCTCAACAAGTCTATTTGCCTTTCAAGTTCAGTAGATAGTCATAAAAATTTTTTTGTGGGTTTTTGTTAAAAAATTTATTTTTTCAGGAACACTTGGATGGACAGTGTACACTGATATAGTCACAGTTGAGAATAATCAGTTTTGCTAAGGGCAGGTGACCTTAGGAACCCAGGAACGGCTCAAAGCATGGCTCTTGTTTAAAACCCACTGATTATGAGGCAGCACATTAATTGTGATGACAACTACGGCTTGCATGACAATCAAATCCAACTGCTCTATTTATCAATAGAACTGAGCCAGCCAATTTAAAAGCTCAGCTGTAATTATTACCTGCTAGTTTTTGTGCTTTCTGTGAAAATGTGAGGATGGATTGCTCTTCTCCATAAAATCTAACTTATGATATATGCAATCTTCTGACCACATGCTTTCTGTTCTTCCTGGTCTGGCAAACTTGACTAGAAGCAGATCTGCATTGTAACTAATCAAGATGCTTCGCTTCACCTCCCTTTTGTCAGCATACAAAAGCTTATGTCAGGAAAGCTTTCAGAGGTAATCAATCCAGAAAAATAGATCAGCAAAAGGAAAACATGGTGAATAAATATTTCATTGCACTGTGTAAGCCTGTTGTTTTAAATAGCAAAGCAAACAGCTTAGTTTGTTTTCTTTACATATTTTAATTATTCATTTATTTAATATACAGACAATGTGTGTGTGTTTATATACAAGTATCATCCCAACATTTGGGATGATTTATGTAGCATTTGGGAGCATACAAGTTCTTTGACCGTATCGTGTTTTGGTAACTGCTTCCCAGAATGCAGTGATATGTCATCTCAGTGTATTAATGTACTCTCACTAGGGCATCTTTTTTCCATTAAGGATTATTATGGCTGCAGCAATTTGTCCCACTTTATTGAATTGATGTGGCTGTGGGCTTGGCAACAGTAGGACTCCCTGGGATTATAGAGTCCTGACATCCTAAATATTATGGTAGATGTTTCAACCATCTTTTCCCCTGGTTTACACTGCTAGGAATATCCCTTTCAAATTGGGAATCAACTTTACAGAGCAGGGTTATATTGACAAAGGCAGATGGTAAACACACACACAGCCTGCCTGATGCTTAGCACAGACTTTTCTATGACCTATGAGAGATTCTTGTGTGGGACTGCAACTAAGGGGATCATATATTTCCCAAGAATTTAAAAGTGTGACACAGTGCATAACCTCACAGCAATGTAATATGCACATGGCAGGATCAATGTGAAAGTAAAAATGTAATCGAAGTAGTTATTAATGCCTGTGGAATAGTGGCTTGTGGTTATCAGCTGCCTTTTCAATGAGAGGGGAATGAGATCTTCTAAATGTATAGAGACAGAAGTTCTGAGTTTAGACACTCTGGTTTTTTCCTAGCGGAAAACATGAGGTAGGTGCACACACAATCTCCTTTTCTGCATTTTTACCAGCTGTATTGAACATTTTTACTATATTCCTGTGAGCAAGCCACTAGGCATAAATAAATTCACAGCAAACTGCAGGCTTTCTACTCATGATTCTGGAGTAAGAATAATTAAAATGAGTAGCCCTGTACCCACACAATGTGAAGTTAGATCCCCACAAACAGCAATTGTGACTGCAGAGCCGCACAATTATATAAACTGATGATATATTGTGAGATTCTAGTCTTATCCTACCCACTGAGGAGAACTGGAGCCATGACTCCTTTCAGAGGTTACAACAGTATTTTAAATAATAAACATTACATTTTAGTGTAAATATTCTGGTGGTTTTAAAATATTTTGCTATTTTCTAAGGGCATTTTTTGATTTGTATGTTGTATCTCTATTTTAAACTAATATTTTTACCCTTTTAATGAACTTTTAATCAAGTAATGAGACTAATTTTTTTTCATTGAGATGATGTTTTCACTTCCATTCAGTGATCGTGATTTTAAGATTTCTTCCTGTGCTCTTACCAACCTTCTTGTAATTTATTTTAGATTATCATTGAATGAATGAGAGGTATTTCTAACTCTGGTTTTCAGAAGCAGATTAAATCATTTGAGCTCTCCATCTCAATGCTCATCCTGTGTCTCTTTTCATCATTTTATATTATAGCTACAGTAATTCCAGACAGACTAAGAGTATGTACAAACTCATTTGAATTTCAAAATTCAAATGAGTACTGTACAACTGTACTTGTTTAAACATGCATAAATTAGAGATTGTCAGGTTTTTTTTTCTGGAGGCATATTTCCATTAACGTTGCTATGTGGCTAACAGAACCCTTGAGGAAACTCCTATAGAATCTAAAAGCTGCAGTTCCTTTCTGAGCATTAAAAGTCATTAAATTCAGTTGCTTATTTGGAAAGTCTATTTGTATCTAGAAATCTGCAAGAAAGTGTTTTAATTGAAAGGGGAGAATGATAGAGAAACATCTACATTTTACTTTCCTAGAAAAAGATGAGATGTCTCTCATATCCACACCAGCTGACCCAACAAATTTATACCTAAGCCCTGCATGACTTTTAAGCAGCTCAAAACCTGAATTGATGCTTGTATTTTGGGAAGTTGTAGAGGTAATCTACTCTGCTGAGATCTTTTAAGGCGAATTTTATCTGGTGAAATTAAAGGTTATTGTGTTTGTATTTTCAGTGGCTTTGAAAGAATTGGCTTTTGCTTTGCAGTGTTCCAGTCCAGACATTTTTATGTTTGTTTTAGTATTCCTGATCAAAGGATAGTATTAACTTTGTGTCAGGACAAAGGTGGTATATGAAGGATGTTGTGTATATGACTGTAGTATTTGTGCTTAAAGGTGAAGGGTTCTACCTTCTCTAAATGTCTGTGATACAGGATTTTCTTGTTGCCTACTCGTGTAAGCTACACATGTATTCTTGTCATGTATTACAAGTATGTCCTCCAGGCCACTTTAGAAACATTTGATTGCTTGCTGAGTGGGTGGAAATGGTATTTTATGGTCATTTAAGGAGCTCTCCAAATACTTTCATTTTTATGTGACTTAGTCACCTAAGAAGTGATAAGAGCTATACTGTTAAATAACACTGTATTTCTGGCTTAATCTCCTTTAATTTTACTAAATTTTGTGATGTATATCCAGTGCTTCTAAGAAATCGTTTTCCTCCTTTTAGAGCATAAGAAGTTTTAGATGCTATATGACTTGATGCCTTAGAGAAAGTCAGGAGATTCTACTTTGGCTGAAGTTACCAGAGTTACCAGAGCAAATAGTTTCAGCATGGTTTGAATTTCAGCAAGGGTAAATTATCTGCAGATGAAACAGTCTAAATACACAGTGTTCCTTTATATTATTCCATATTCATGGTATTTTACTGCAGTTCAGTTTTAACACATCTGATGGGAATGACTGTTAAAAATACCAAGGGACCAACTTGATGGAGTGATTTCTGAAATTTCCCCCAGATCAAAAAAATCCAATTGACTTACACAAACATGATACTTTTCCCAAGCTATAAAGTTAAAATATACAGCCTTCCATGAAAATATCAAATTCCTTCATACTTGAAACATGTTATATTCTCTTTGCCATTTTAGTTTGAATGAACTTCCTCCCAGTATGTCTGAATGACTTTCCAGAGTCAGAAACTACTTCTGAAATTCTTCAAACCATCTTCTACTACATTCCCTCATTTTGTCTTGCCTCGTGAACAATATTTTATATTCGTTTAGCTACTTTCTCAACAGCTTGCTTCTCTTGTGATACTGAGGGCACTGTATTTTTATGTACAAAGTGCTTTTTTGACCCAGTGACTTTTCAGGGTCTTCAGGACCCTTCGGACTCTACTTTTCTCACTAGCTGTCCCATTGTACTGTGCAAGAATTTGTGACAATGTTATGCTAATCACATGCCTAAAAATGACTGAAAGATACCCAGTAGTGAAAATCTTTTTTTCCTCCGGTTTAATATCTTCCTAAGATTTGGCTGCAATAAGATGCGCATATGCGTTGAAATGCCTGGGAATAGGATGCACTCTTTTCTACCATTACCCTAACAGGAATCTATTTCTTCTCCTCTCTTGGCAGTCACAGTGTAGTATGTTGCTGATGGTAGATGCTCATGATGAGTTTGGTGAGTTTGCAATGTTGTAAATAGTACTGGATGCTTATGAGTATTCAGTGAGTGTTTTAGGGCCTGCACCTGTACTCCACTGCCATAACTCATGAAACCACAATCAGAAATACTTCACAATTAGGTTTGGTTAGGAGGAAATCAGACTGTGATCTGAAGATCACTTGAAGGTGAAGGGTTCTGTTCGTGAAGCTGTTGGAAAACCGTCCTGGCTGGTGCTTAGCGTCTGGGAATTCTTTCATGACTACTGCAAGGACAGCGGTGTGACTTTTCATGTATGATCAGAAGCCGTAGATCATTAGTGAACAGAGTAGCTTACATTTAGCCTCCACGGTGAAACTGAGAGCTTAAAGATATCTTATCTCCTGTTCCTTGATCTAACTGTTAGTTTTCAAACAGTTTTATGCTGTGTCTTAGGGCTTTGATTTATACTGATACGGACTCTTAGTGTTATTTTAGGACTACAAGGGCACTCTGTTTTGCACCATTGCTGGAAAGCACCCAGTACATCAACATACACAGTGTATTTGTACAGTGGAGTTACCTATTCTGAGCTTATATCAATTGTTGTAGTTTCTATCCTTTGCTGTTTTCATCTTCCTCCCTTTTACTTCCAGCTGTAGCCCAGTGCCTTGTCTATCCCCAAGGTCTTTGATTAAAGCAGCTAAGATACCCTGCACAAGCTATCACACTTGTCCTGAAAATAAACTTACACATTATTCCCACTAGAAAAAAATTGTCTCTGGGAATTACTTCCTCTTTTGGAACTTAAGTTCTAGGGCTTGATAGACTTTAGGTTACAGGGTCATTTCTATCTATTCTGTCACTTAGATTGATTTAAAATCTTTTAACCAAGATGTGTTAAAGGTGAAAAACTTGTTTTCAGTGGATTTTCCAAATGCTGTAAGATGATCATGGGCTTCAGTGATCTACACTAATTAGAATCTTTAACTTAGTAAACAATAAAATGAAAATGTTTCTGAATTCACAATTATTTATACAGAGAATAAATTGCATTATTTTTTCTTTTAAAATACGACTGGTCTTAGCATGACAAATGATTCTGCTCACAATTTTCTTATGACACTCTCTGATCCAGTAAGAATTTCTTCACAGGACATTAATACATTTATCCTTTAGCAATACCAGGGGTGGGGGCAGGAGGGAAGGATGAAAAAAACCTCAACCAGAAATTGATATCCATAGTTAAACGATGGGATTTATTCTGGTAACCAAAGAATGTGTATCCATTCAAAATTCATTACTTAGTGACCATGGGAGGTGCAGGGGAAAAATCTTCAGAAAACCTATGGATGGCTAACCATGCCCTAAATCACAGCAACTCAAATTCTGTCAGTTACTGAAAATGAACTGTCCCCAGGAGTGAGGAGGTGTTAACTTAAATTTGTGAGTCGGTTGCTGAGATGTGATTATCAATTTGAGTCTTAGAAAAGGTATTGTCTAAACAAGGACTTTATGCTATTTATCATTTGTGTACAGTGTGACACATCTGAGATCGGGTCTCCAATTCAAAGCCAAGAGGATATAATTGCCTAGTGTAGTTATGTGTTTTCAGAACCTCAGTAGACACCTCTCTGCATCTTCAAATATCTAAATACCTTTGCAATGTTGACTCAAGAAACGTATGTGGCTCCAGGTGAAGTTGAGGGCAGAGCTGGGAATGGATCCAAGATCATTCAAGTCCCAGTCCAGCGCATCAGCACAAGTCATCCTTTCTCCTGAAATTGATCTCAACTGTGCCACAATTCTGTGCTCAATTCATTAATTTTTTAAAGCAGTTACTATCTAGCTTCAGTGAATTTAAGATTTAATACCTTATTATTTATTGAGCCCATTGAGATCCTTGTTAAAAAACACTATTGTGCCCTAAGTGTACCCTTAAACTTATTTGAAACAAACGTGTTTATATGACTCGGCATAGTTACTCCCGTTTTCTCCAGTCAAAGAGCAAATTCATATCCTGTAAGTCTAGTGTTCTTCAAACAGCTGTGCACTCCATTGATAACATTTGTAAACAAAAAAGTACAGGAGAGAGCATTTCTTCAGACAAGACAGTCTAGTGACACTAGTAATAATTTTCAACAAATGCATATTCTAAGGCAGTGCAGGCTTCCACAGAGGACATCCAAGTTTAAAAAAAAACTAATCTGATTACATCCTATTTTTACAAGCATTTCAAAGCGTTTCACCTCCTACTTTCATGCTTTCAGGGTTAATCGGAATGTCCCTGATAGTCCTTTCAGTATTCTAAATCTCCTTAAAAAATACCTAAGTACACAAAAGAGCATCATTTACATTACTACAGTTTTCTCAGGAAAAACCATTTGTTTAGAGAAAATTAGACATAATCAGGTACTCACTGTAGGCGATCCATAACAAGTGTTACTGGAACTGCATTGCAGGTTCATTCATTGTGATAATAGCAATCTAAAAGCTAGACATAAAATTAAAAACTTCTTTTGCCAGGGACAGGTGATAGTCCAGATTCTGGTTTTTCTTAATTAGTCAGTCTGAATGTCTACAGCAAGAACAAAGACATTGTTTCTCTACAGTATTAAAAATTCCAGCCTAAGCTCCCCAGGGCAGTGTTGTGGTCCTGTTGCTTGAGGGATAGAGAAAGTTTTATAGCTGGGACCTTTCTGTTTCTCAAGAGAAAATGTGGTAATTACCTTCTTAACAAGTGTTAAATGCCTTAACGAGACTCATGAAATTGTTGAAGGAATCATATAAAGTTCTTCACAGCAGGATAGTGAAAGATATATGAGACTGGGAGAAAATTTTTGTGTAAAAAGAGACAAACATTGTAAAGGCATCAAACAGCAAATTTTGGTAAGTTTGTAATGAAAACTGCAGCTTAATTAACACTGAACCAATTATTTTTCATGGCTTTATTTGATGTAACATGCATTCGTAAAAAAGATAATATATTTTATGATGTCTAAATAAGTTATATATTTGGAAGTCTGAAGGAGCAGTATGGTAAAATGTTATATATGGACATTTGGGCAGAACTTATTTTTTCTTTAATAGACTAAGTTGTGGAGGATCTCCTTCAACATGAAAAGAAATTGTGATTTCACAGATAGTATTGGATTCAGACTGCATTTGTGATAAATGGCCAGCCATTCCCCACTCTCAGGTTCCTGGATGCTTCTGTGATACAAGAAGTTACTGCCTGATGGCTGCAGAGTTTGAGGCTACTAGCACAACATGGAGCTTTTTTCTTTTCAACCTGGACAAAACCTTCCTTTTTTTTTTTTTTTTTCCCTAGACCCTTGCCTGATTAAGATGGTGGTTTGATTGCATAAGATTTCGTGATTAGGTGGAATCAGCAAGTTCATTTGTGGAGGATGTAATCTGACCCTTATTTCATTCAAACCCTTCCCTTAAATTTCTTTTGCAGTGTGGCTGACTAATACTATTGATTTGAATATGTGCATATTTCTTTAAATGAATATTTCCATTCTCCACCTTCCTGTTTTCAAATACATTCAAAACCTGAGAAAAAGAAAGCTGGATATTTTTAGAGCCAAATTTACATTTGGGGGGGGGGGGGTGGTTGTTTTAACCAAAATAANNNNTTTTAACCAAAAATAGGATGTCTGGGAATTTCAGAACACTCTAAGGGATAGCAGAAGCATAGACAGGTAGTGCTGAATCAAAGTATCAGCTCTATTGTGTTCTGATCTATCAGATCCATTAAAGAATCCAGAGAGACTGATGAAAAAAGTCATCTAGAGAGCAACACTGTAAATGCAGCAGTCATGATGCTGTTAAGTACAAAGCCTGCAAGTAGAACTGCAGAAAAAGAAATGCAAGGAAATACAGTGTATAAAGAAATCTTATTTTTCTATTGATTGTATCATGTGCTATACCAATGAGGAATAAAGTATTTTTCCAGGAATGCTAAGTGTGACATAAAATAAAAAGTAATACCGAATGGTTTGATAGATGTGGAACAAATGTTTAGTGAGATAAAAGATAGTAATGAAGGGTAGTATATTATGTTGCTGTTTTAATAGCTTATCAATGATGGGATATACTAAGGCCATAGGATGAGTTTGCTTTTTCTTTTTTAGGGAAGATAATATAGCTGGATGACTCCTGACTGGACCTGTCAGTACTTAAATGCAAACCTTTTCAAAGCATCAGTAACAAAATTCTTTCCTTGACCTTTCTGTACATTTTTTCATTTAATCTTTTTGCAGGAGAAAGGGGTGGGAGGGGGAGACAGGAAAGAACAGAAATGGAAGGGAAGGATAACAGAAAAGGAGATGGTAAGTTTTACAGATATTAATTGAGAAACCAGATTTTTTTCTGTTTCTGACACTAAACTGAAGCATGACTTTGGGCAAGTCTGTTAATGTTTTTGCTCCCAATACATGGGAGTCTGTATCTTGAGGATCGTTTTTCTCTAGCCACAAGGAGTACAGAAGGGATGTAAATATGTTAACATTCTTATTTGTAAGTGGTTTAAACTAGAGACTCTCTCATGGCTGCTCTTGTAGGTTGAAATTAAACTCTTTTAGCTACTGATTCAGCAAGGTCTTGAATTACACTGCCATCTTCAAACGAAAGTTGGGTCCAATGGGTCCATGTCGAAAATTGCAGGTATGCCCAAATGAATGGCTGAATAGCAGCCTCACTAATGGCAGTAGCCTGGACAAACATTCTTTTTCCTTTTGCCAGATGTATTGGCAAATATTAGTCACCTGAAATATTACCACTAAGACAAATGACAAATAAATGTTTGATTCCTATAACCTCTACTGTCCAAAGTAGTATATGAGCTAATTTTGAAGTACTTCAGAGCTTCAGGATTTATTGAGTCACATTTTGAATAGTTGGGGATTTTGTAATTAAAACATTTGGTTCTACCTTGTGTGCGAAAAAATAAAAACAAAGCCCCAGTATTACGCAAATATGTTTTGTGATTCATATTTGCAGCAATACCAGCAAGGAGAAAGAATAAGACTGTAAAAGATGAAAGGCATAAGGAGACGTGATGGATTACATTTTTAAAAGCTTTGATAGAGTAAAGAAGAACTGAAAATCATGCACTTGATACTTAACAATATAATACTGGCTCAAGTGTTGGAATTATTTTTGTTATGTTACTAGAAAAATATGGCTGTTCTTTGTCCCAGGATGTGTATTACCATGGTAGTTTTCTCTGTTATGCTTATAGGACTGTTCTGAATTTTAAGAGATCTGAAATTGGCTGAGGATGAAAATGCAGATATAGTCTGCAAACGCTCTGCTTGTGACTTCTACAGAAGGTCACAGCAAAAGAGAATATCTGATCAATCACCCTGTCCCAAACCAGCCACAGGAAATCATTGCTTCTGGTATGTCTGGGCTTGACAGATGTCTGCCTGATCATTGTTTATTACTGTTCAAATGTCTTTGAAATTTTCAAGATACAGACATAAGAAGCAACACAAAATGTTTGACAAAGTGACACTGTTTTGTAAGATACAGAATAACTGAGAAAGTGACGTGTGATACAAAAGCCTTCAATATGCTCAATTTTTTCTTGAGGTTTTGGCTTTTCCACATGTTAATACTTCAACCTGTTACCTGCAAGCCCACAGAATAAGGCACTGCTTGATGTCGGCCACAGAGAACAAACTTGGAAAGCAAAGCACAGCAGCAAAGATCCATATCTGACTTTAAGAGACATGATCCTAATTTTTAAGGAACTGGCTCTATAGATTATCTACATCTAGACAAATGATTGCAGTGCTTCAGCTGCTGGTTTAGACACCTCTTTCTATCCTAATGGATGTTGTGACTGCTGTTCAGAACCTTTATGCAACCAAATGTAGTTCTCTAAATCTATGTAGAAGACTGCTCTTAGCATGCAGGATGCTTCTGACTTTTGTAATAACAGTAACTATGGTGTCAGATCACACAACAGATGGTATCAAACAACAGGTTTCATGACCTTGAAGCCCATAGATTTGAAGTTTTGCCACTTAGCATTCCAAGATCCCTTAAAAACAGTAGGTGCTAATCTCCGTTTTGCGCCCTAGAGAACTCAATACACAGGAGGCCTAAGAAAATGTCTTAACATTGTCCCTTGGCAGTGGAAAAACTGAAATACATTTTTTTCCTACATTAAACAGCTTGTAGTTTAAACTCGAAATTCAAGCACCTCTTAATAACTGTGAAGGAAATACTGGAACTCAAAGTTTAATTTTCTGTAACTTCAAAGATAATGCTATAAGTCATTGGGCACACCAGAAGCTGGTAAGCTGGTTATTGTTGTGTTTACACTTTCCCTCCCTCCCTGTGACATTTATTTATCTAAATTTGTAAAGGAGAAATTTGGTTCAGGATATCTTTCTTTTAAATACCAAGGAACAACTATGACTTCACAGGTATTTTTAGTAGTCTTTCTATCCTATTGGCTAGTGGGCTTAAAATGGAATTGACAGGAAAAAAGTAACTGCATTTTTAATTTTACAGTCTCCAATGGGAGTCTTTTGCAGAGTGATTCAGAAAAGTAATATTAACCTAAATAGCAAGGCCCATATTAAAAAATTACTCTTGCTGTTAGTAGACCTGATATGTATAGAGATCCCTCCTTTCCCACTCTCCCCTCTAGGACACTGCTGGGAACAGATTATGGCTAGAATAAGAATTTGAATGAATTCTTGTTTGGTGTGACTATAAGCCCTGCAGTTTCTTCCATTATTTCTCTTTCCTCCTTGTCCCTTTTCCGAATGTGGGTTTGAAAAGAACCTTCCTAGCAGGCTCGATCTGTTCTGCATAATGATTGAACTTATATAGGTGGGATGTAATGTCAAGAGAAAGAGTCCTGGGCAATGTTTACTTTGTGAGAACCCCAGAGATTTGTGGAAAGAATAGGGCCTGACCTGTTCCAGCAGGGGTATCAAAGCAAACAGCAAGAATTCAGATCCAGTACACTTCGCACACTTTGAACTTACATAAATACTGGAACAACAAAAAGCAGCAGAGGTGTGAAAGACCACTAGCTTTCCTAGCTGAGTAGAAAACCTTCCCAATAGAGTCAAAGTATTGTTGATACAGCAATGGCTATCTGGAAAAAAAATATGGAAAATCTGAACTTCTGGTGACCACTTTACTAAGAAGGTGTTGAGGCTTCTATTTAAAATGGTAAACTTCACAGAATCTACATAGCTATAGCTGTACATTTTTTTTTATCTGGAAAAAAAAAGTCTATACATTACTATACAATGGTAACATGGCAATGTACAAACTTCATTTCCAGATGTTCAGACATCTATGTATTTTTCCAAATCACTTTCAAACACCTGTGTAGTAGAATTAAATGAGTATAATAGAGGAGAAAGTAATTTAAATTCAGATATAGAGATTGTAATTGAATGGGGAAAAAAATAACAAAAAAACCAAACGAAAACATTTGAAAGGGGAGCACTATTCCCTGCCTCTATTATGGAGCAATTACTGCAAGAGGACACCTTGTGGCAGTCGGTGGTTGAGTAAGTGCACATCTGTAAAAAGAGTTAAGGTAACTGCTGCTTTGGAATAAAAGTACTAACAGCCCTATAGTGCTTTCCTCTGAAAAGATGAGATTACAGTTTGGTATAGTTAACTTGTAATTAAAATATAAATTATCATTGCACAATCTGCCACTGTTTTCTATTTGGGTTTGTTTTTCTAAAATTTAACTCTTTAATCAATATTTCTTAAAATAATTTTTAATTTTAAAATAAAATTCAAAGCAATTTTTGCAAGATTAGGAATAAATCCTGTTTGAGTGAGAATTCATAAGAACAGTTTTCATAATGTAATTTTTTGGGGGTAAACATTACACTATGTTAGCCAAACATCCTTTGTTGATATTATCTGTGCTATTTTTTCCCAGTTCAACACAGCAATACCTAACTTCAAGATTTTCAGCATTTAAGTTGTGGCACTTGTTTTGAGAGCCCTTCATAATGACCCTCTGGTAAGATCATGGCTAGTTCAGACTGTGAAGGTACTGTTTTCCTAACAGGTTTTTGAGTTAGCGTTTAACATCAATCGAGGTACACAGCATTCTCCTTAAAGTGCTCCTTCACCCAAGCATGTGATATTTCAGCCTTCTACATGCAATACTAAACTTGAGTAGCCTAGAATTAATGTCTGGTTTTGTAGATGGGGCCATCTACAATATTATACTTCATCCTAGAGTCAGCTTTAGTCATATTTTGACTGAAAAAAAATCACTGATGTAATTTGTGATGCAGATAAATACTCCCTGCATACTTACAAAAGAAAGTCCTATTAGTTTCAGTTGCAAAAGAAGTGCTGAAGGGTGAGAATCTTAATGTAAATACAGGAAAAAAACACTCCTAGGAGTCTTGAGGATTTTCATACACAATGTACAGCAGAAAAACAAAACTGAGGAGTTCATATTGTAAATGTGTTCTTTTGAGAACTGGATCATGGCAGGAATGTTTGCTGGGAGGCTCTGAATCTCAGTCTTACTCATCAGTTTACAAAAAATGATGGCATTTAAAAAGCCCAACTGTTTTTTAATGATATGTAAGGCCAGAAAATCAATTTGTGAACCATGATATGTGATGGTAAGTACTATCAGCCTGGCACTTTGTTGGACCTTCATTTTTTATTTTTTTTTACCTATAATAACAGCAGGGACAATAATCTCAAGTTCACACTTTTGATTCAGAACTCAACTTCCTCAAGTTACATATCTATAAAACTCAGAAAGAGCACTCCTTCTCAGGTTGTTTGGCTGTGAGAAATTAATCCAAACAAACAGATTAGCGTTACACTCCTGTTGAGTGAACGTAGTTAATGAATATGACAATAAGCTGAAGCGTATCTAATCAAATTGAAATGAAATTATTATTACCAAATGATAGTGTATATCACCAGTTTTTAAATTAAATGAAATCAAAGATTAATTTAATGTAAAACGCAGGGGGAGTTTCTCTTGGAGCATGGTGAAAGATGAAGGCTTTCTGTTTTATTATTCACTCTCACAAGAAGAGTGTCAAAATTCAATCACCCTTTTGTTTTATTGATAGCTACAATTTCATTAGCCCTGGTTAGGTTGGAGGGAAGATGAAACATGCCAGCTTTTTATCTCTGTGTTCATACGGTTTGCAAGTAAAAGCATAAAATGGGATTCTGCAAACCTCCTTGGATATCTTCTCTAAGACTGCTGTCAGGATTCTAGTATGCCTTTTCACAATTTCAGCTGCTAATTTACTCTATGTGATAGTTACAGTTACAAATTATTGTTTATATGTTTTGCTATTCTAGGTCAACTGCATGTGTACATACACATATTTCTGCCCATCATTTGATATGGTTCTCTCCTGAAAAATCCAGCGTTTCGTTGTAAAGAACAGGCATTCAAATCCTGATACAATCATGCTGCTCAGGTAAAAACATGGTTTTGTAGCTCTGGCACCTTGCTTCTGATGACAGCACTGAACTGACCATTACTGATGTACTAGAGACAGAAATAGATCTGTTAGATAATGCTGCTGAGGCTCAGTGTAGTCAGACAGCAGGGATTTATTGTTGTGATGATATGGAGCACTTCTTTTACTGAATAGTATAATTTAGGACCAGTTAGTCTCTCTTCCATGGGATCAAAGTTTTATCTAACTGCTCCTGTTAATTTTTTCCTTAGATGGTTAAAACACAATTTAATACAGATTACAGTTTGAACCCAAGATACTAAGTCTCACAAAAATGTGATAGGTTTGCATGTAAATGCTGGTTTTACCTACAGGAAAACGAAGCCACAGAGCTCATCTTAAGCATAAACCCTGTCTCTTGGTGTCTTAGAAGTTGGGGGTTTTTTTTGCTTTCTTTTTATTTTTTTTTTTTTCATGTTTGGCAATCTTTTTTGTGATTAGGAATTAGTGGAACACACTGCCAGATTAAGCGGATCTCTCTGAAACCCAATACAGTCAATGGAGGCAAATATAAGAATCCATTAGTGCAGAAACACCTGAAGACAAAAGACTTTAGTGGATACAGAACATGAGATAGTAATGTTGAATCAAGTTGGGGTTGGTATTTATTTTTATAATTCCTGTATTCGGTGCCCATGTTGTTATAGTGAGTGAACAATACCAACACGCTGATATGCAGTAGGAGAATCCTTTATACCTCTTACCCTGTAGTATTACTTAGTATTACATTTACTTTTCCTTGGTATTAGACTTCCCTATTTACCAGAGGTGGAAAAGTGATTGAACCATTATTTATTTAAGAACTGAAAACTATTTTTGGTCTGTCATCTCTACTGGAGCGTTTAAAGAATTTTCAGTCTTAGAAAAAAAATTAAACGTCTAATCTTCAGGTCATGACACCATCAAATATTCAAATGGCATTTTTATATTTAAATAGATGAACAAATAATTACTGAAATTTGTAGATACATTTATTTGTGTATGTATCTAAAGTATTAGAAGTATCAACTCAGTGTGTTGCTTTCACATGATTTTGACAGATATTTGAAATCCAGATTTATTTGTGCGGAGCAAAAGCACATATATGCTTAAGAGACAACAGTTTGCAGCTGACGTAAGAGAATATGAATAGATAAAAATACATATTTTTTTCCCTCTCATATCATCTCCTGAATACGCAAAAAAGCCAAATAATCAAGAACACTGTGAAATCAAAAGACAGTGGGTGAAATTCTGAAACTTCTGAAGTCAATGGGAATGGGGTTGTTGACTTCAATGAGGCCAATATTTTACCTGATTCATTGAATTTCCAACCCTTACAAAAATGCAGTAGATAGGTAGTTAATCATAACCTTGTAGAGCTTCACTAGTACAAAGGTGTACATTAAATTTTGATACAAAAAGTTATTGGTTTTTGTGTGCCCAGGGGAGAGTGTTAGTGATGGTACCCACACAAAGTGAAATTCAATTGAGCATCTTATTCAAGATGGAAAATATATGCTGATTACAGTAAGAAGTCCTTTTTTTTTTTTTTCTTTTTTGAAAGAAATATAGTTATGCAGCACAACCTAAGCCTGAGCCTAAAAACATTCCCCTGATGACTTTACATTTTCTTCAGATGTCCTACAGCTCTTCTATCAACAGCTATTAGTTCAAGGTTAAGACATATGCAACATTAGATGTAAAATTAATGTGGATGATTTGAAACAGAAAGGTTACTTTAAATTACCACTCTTCACAAATATACTGAATATTTAAGACAGAATGTGCACACTTTTGAAAAGAATTATGAAATGCCCTTAGTAATTTGGAAGCATTTTCTGCTGGTAGCCAAAATATCACAAGTGAATATTAAATAACTCCTGAATCATTGTGTTGATTCTTCATCTTCCTTTTTCAAATTTTCAAAGTACAAACTAGACAATTTTCAGTTTCAAGACAGTACTTAAAAATGCTTTATTGGATGCTGACAGCAATTATGATATTTCTGGAACTACCAAAGTATAAAACTAGGGGAAAAACAATTGAAAAAAATTAATCTATGGAAAATTAAGAGTTTGTATCTCGCTAGTTTTTCTAACCGTATTTTTAATATACTACTTTTCAAATGAATAGTCTCTAATTGCAGATTCTTAGATAGTATGATAAACAAAGTGATATAATTATTCAGGATGATAGACTGAGTTTTGAAAGATAAGGATGGCGGACGTAGTATTATTTCTTTCCAGATATAAAATAAGATTAAATATCAAATATAGTTTTATTTTGCAGGCTAAAAATTTATATCCTGGAGAAAGTATTTCTGCTATTAAATTTGGATGGGAAATTTAAAAGGAAGTACTTCTCCACCCAGTTGTAACTATGTACAGCATTCCAATTTTTTCATAACATTCATGTATAATAATCATAGAATCATAGAATGGTTAGACTTGGAAGGGACCTTTAAGATCATCAAGTTGCAACCCCCCTGCCATGGGCAGGGACACCTCCCACTAGAGCAGGTTGCTCAAAGACCCATCCAGCCTGGCCTTAAACACTTACAGGGATAATCTCATTGGCTGGAAAGATACTCAAAAAATGTACAAAATGTGAGTTGGATTTTTTTCACATACCTTGAAAATGTTAGGTTACTTTTGAACTGGTGCCAAAACTGTGAGGAGAACCTCTTGATTTATTCTAAAAAGGTAGCAAGAAAAAGAAATATTAATCCAGTGTAGCTATATGAAACGCTTCAAGGGGTAAAATACAACCAAATGCTGTGGAAGACTACTCAGTCAAGAAAAGTACATCTAGCTGTTAGTCTGTCTTTAGATTCATCTACAGTCTTCATCACTCAGTCTCTTCACTTAAATACATTCTAAAAATGGCCTTCACGCTGAAGCACTGAAACAGCTGATGCAGCCAGAGGAACAAAATTTGCTGAGTGATTCTACCATTTTAAAGTGATATTATGTACAATTCCCAACATCAAAGGAAGGCAGGCAGTTGTCTTCATTCTACCCTACTTCCTTAGGGTGCTAATACATGCTGTAATGACCCAAACAATCCAGTCCTTTGTTTTCATTTTAAATTTATCTCTTTGTCCTGTTGTTCCCATAGTAGCATCTCTGCTACTAACAAAACATTTGGTATTGATATCTGGTTGCACAGATATTGTACCATCATGCCTTCATTCATAAATATAGATGTAAGACTCATCCTACCACCTCAAGTACAAAATGCTTTGGCCACGAACCTATACAGGAAGACATCTACAGTTAAGAGAATTTCAAAAGGTGGCAGCTTTGTTTCAGTGTTGCAGCAGTG
The DNA here is from genome assembly GCA_013400055.1 of Nycticryphes semicollaris. Lineage (NCBI taxonomy): Eukaryota > Metazoa > Chordata > Aves > Charadriiformes > Rostratulidae > Nycticryphes > Nycticryphes semicollaris. The sequence continues at coordinate 159,757 of VXBJ01005965.1, forward strand.
TTTCAGTATAGTGAAATGCTATCAAGTAGGAATAGTAAGAAGCAACTGAGTTATATTAAAGAATGCAAAATAACCTGTGGTACAAAAGTTCTTTTCTACATAGGTAAATATGTAGGTTGCTTCTTTCAAAAAATGTCACTCCTTTAAAAAAAAAAATGCATGTTATCACGATGATGGCTTCAGGGACAAAAATCAGGCAGAAAGCACCATTTTAGTTTTTGTGGAGGTGAGCCAGTCTCTCCACGATGTGCTTCTGTTCCAGTCCAGTTCAGCTCTCTCTTTGTCATGCTGCTCAGACAGCCTGTGTATCCTGCCACTGCATGTCTGCCAGGCTCATCAATCACACTCAAGGAACAGGCCTGTGAGATTTGAAAGTCTGCTCGCTTATGTGCAGAGGCAGCTTCAGGGATTTGGTACAGTTCTTAGGTAATGTTATCTTCCTCTGACACATCAGCACAATTACTTTAAAATATACTTAATTATTTAAACATTTTTATGGATGAGCATAAGAAGTTAAGCAAAGATATTGCAGTGTTATGATTCTGAACCACGGCATTGCCCTCCAAAGAGAATTAGGGCAGTTCAAATACCAGACCATATATAGGCTACGTTAGTTTTCAATTCATGCAGCAATTACAGTTTGATAACTACACAGGGAAAAATTTGCTTTTGTATTTTTTTACTAATATGTTTCAAAACAGTCTCTTGTGAAATGTTCTTTCTGTGTTGTTGCTTCCTTGATGCTTCATTTTTGGATTGCTCTCTTAAATACAAAATGGACATCTGAGAGATATGCAATTAAAATGAGGACATAAATGGGGATTAATTTAAAGGAGGATTATGAGGGGGATTCTAAATCTAACTATGTAAGTAAGGACTACAAATGTAACCCAACGCTTTCATTAGTCTGATTGGCAGAAATAATTTAGCAGCCAGCTGAGCAATGACATTGAAACTGTTTTCTTATCCTATGCACTTTATCAGGTGTATGCTAAAGATTTCCAGCTCTATCCAAAGTGTCACCTTGACCAGTTCCACATTGCACTTACTGTGAAAGAAGACAAAGTCCCTCCCTCCCTGCTATGTTGATGCAACTGGCTTGAAGAAAGCATCTTTTGAAAGTGGATGTACAACTTTGTTGTAGAAAATCTGACCATCTTTCTATCCCTCATTTACACAGATATGCTGATAGAAATAAGACACACTATGAATAATTTTTATGACTAATCCAACTAATGCTCTAATAGCTTTGGATTTCTTTTTGTTCTTTCACATTATTTCACCTCTGTGTACGTCCATGCCATCTCCTTTGCAGTTCTGGAGGTACAGGCAGCTTTCCTTCCTCCCTGTCTTGCCTGCTTCATCTTCCTGAAGTCATGCCAGAGGTAAGAATTCATAAAGGTGCAATTACAACTACTGTAGAAATGGACATAGATGGCATCACTCTGTATAACAGGTTTTGAGTATACACTGCTATGAGGCAAACACCTGTGCATTCAAGGTAATACTGGAGTAGCCTTAGCTGAATTCTTCCTACCATCTAACCCTATTTCACTATGCATTCGAATTACCTATCCTCCAGTTCAGTTTTTATGTCTATTTAAAAGATGAGGTAAGAGGACTCACATTGATTTCAAAGGTGTATTTCAATAGAACTGGCCACCCATGTCCAATTTGGAAATCAGGGTAGCCACAAAGACTTTCTTCCAAGCACCTTCCATTCAGCAGGAGAGGACAGCCTGAAAAATGTTACATTGCCATTTATGAAGAGATTTCAGAACCACATGCTCAGCTGGAAAAGCTTTGAAAAGAAAACTAGTTGTGTCACTTGTCTGTGGGAAACAGAAGGCAACAGCAGTTACCTTTGAAAAGCCTGACTTAGGAAGGTCAACTTGAATAGCAGACTGGGACTCAAAGTACTTGATGAAATGTGTTTTGCTTCCTATAATGTAAATCCCGAGTTAAAAAAATAGTGACGTAAAAAAGGTCACTTGGAGAACAAATCTTATGAAGAGTGATTGAAGGAGCTGGGACAGTTTAGTTTGAGGAAGAGGAGGCTGAGGAGAGACCTCATTGCTCTCTACAACTACTTGAACGGGCATCGTAGAGAGGTTGGTGCTGGTCTTTTCTCACAGGTAATTAGCGATAGAATGAGAGGGAATGGCTTCAAGCTGCAATAGGGCAAGTTTAGGCTGAATATTAGGAAAGAATTTTTCACAGAAAGAGTGGTCAGACACTGGAATAGGCTGCCCAGGGAGGGGGTTGAGTCCCTATCCCTGAATGTGTTTAAGAGTCATTTAGATGTGGTGTTGGGAGATATGGAGTAGGGGAGGAATTTGTAGAGTAGGGCTGATGGTTGGACTTGATGATACCAAGGGTCTCTTCCAACCTGAATGATTCTATGACTCTATATAACCAACTCATCAACTAACAAGATAAAGGAGTCCAGCTGCTGACATTGTTACCTGTGTTTTGCCTGCATTATGGCAAACAGACTGGAAAAGCCTCTAGTTAGCAATAAATTCAATTGGATAGTTTAAATGACACCTAGATGATTAATTAGCTCAGGACTCATTCCAAGCTTTATGCAAGTGTGAAACAGTTGCATCTAAGGATGAGGATTCCCAAAGCAATAAAAGTAATTTAATTCTGACATCCAAAACCATGGAACAGGTCTATTCCCAAAGACAATTTCCTAAATAACACAGTAGCTGTAAACTACTATAGTCTCTGGATTTAAAACCAAATTTTCTTCCTCTTAATTGTTACACAGCTGTAGCAACAGGTCATAGAGAGTCTTTCTTCCCTTTTCTTCCATGCCAAATAAGCCAGAATATATTTACAGTGATGACTTCCATGCCTAAAGAGACATCCAACTCACTGAGCTGAGACCAGAACTGATGGAAGACAGAACAGAAAATGGTATTTCTAGTTGCCTTTCTTCTTGTGCAGATTCCTCTCAGAATAGGAATCTCAGGCTGTCTATTGCATCTTGCACTCCACGTGTACAAATCTGAATTACCTGAAAAATTATCATATGTTTATTTTATGTTATATACCTATTGCCATGAACCATGTTCAATATATGCAAAAGCTGTATAATGTCCAAAGGACGTTTCCAGTAGGTTTTTTTTAATACTGGAAATAATAGAGCCTAAATTATCAAGGCTTTCTATGTTATTTTGCCTTCGAGATACAAACTTTAACTAAACATTTGTAACAGTTCTGCCCCATTTGGATGCTCTGGTGTCTAATAACTCTTCTGCCCAGGCTCCAGTCCTTCTCTCATTGAGGGCATCTGTCCCTTCTGCATACCTGTTAGTTGCCTGAAACTTTTAGGTTCTTAATAACAAACAGGTTTACTTTTATCAAATCTGGCAGAGAGTAGTCAATGGGTTTCAAAAAATCACTGAGAGGAGGGCAGGGAAGCAAAACATCTAGTGAATAGTATTTCTTAATATTCTTCAGAAATGAACTTGAAAACGGCGGTGCTAGCAGTATGCTATACTCATATTTCCATAGCCTATATGTTACATGTAGGTATCACGCTTTGTGAAAATTTTATTCTTGGTGTTTTGAGAATTCCCTGCCCCCCGCCCCACCATCTCTTCATCAGGGCAAAGACTACTCTTTGAGAAGGCTGCTTTTGGAGGAGCCCCTGACTCTGTCTTTTTTTTTCAGATTTTTTTTGTAAAGGTTGGAGGTTTAAAAGGTTCTCTTTTTTTAAGGCTTTTGTTTCACTGTACATTTAAAATAATATGCATCTTAATTTTTTTTTACCTTGCGTTCTCTAGCTGATACAGCCTTTATGCAGTACAAATTTCTTGCATCAATACAGTCTAACGTGGAGGTTAACACCTTAAGTTTTATGTTGCCAGAGGCCCCACTTATTTTGCTGATAGCTGCAAGAGAAAGGAAGTGATGATTGTAAGCATTCATTGTTGACTACTGTGAATAAAAAGTACCTGATCCACTTTGTAGTCTTTCAAGATGTAGGAAAGCTGAGAAAATTCCCCATGTTACTTAACCTATGAAGACAAGGACTCCCTTGAAGAAGGGAGAAGGAATTTGTTTTCCCAACTATTCCCAGGCTAAATCGAAGAAGAGACTGAGTGCTGGGTGACAAAAAAAGGGACCACAATATGAAAACTCCTTTATAACTAATGATCTTGGAGGAACAACTTTGGCTTACGTATTCACTGAAGCAAAGGTTCAGTTTACAGGATGCTTTCCTATACTAGATAGAAATAACTTCCTTGGGTCTGTGAAAATCAGTCATTTTGAACCAAAGTAATCTGGGCATATAAAGGAAACTTTGTTCTCTGCAAAATAAACATTTGTTTAAACAAATGAATTTTATCCTACCTTCCTGCAGGGATGTTGTGTGGCTGGACTTGGGTAGTATCAGATCAAAGAGAACCCAGCAATGCTCTTCCTACTACACAGTCAAATGATAGTCTTTTGACAGCACAGGATAACTATTTCCACTTCACCCAGTAGATTTTTATAGCTATACCACACTCCTTACTCCCCTTACAGTTTCTGATGGGAAATCCTTGCTGCAGAGGTCCTTCATGTCCAGTTATACCAGCATGAACTTTCTTCTCAGGCAGGCCATGAGTTAGGAGTCTAAATGGTGATGTATGTCTTCAAGTGATGCATTTCTTTGGTTGATACGGACAATGACCTAAATTTTGTCATTTTAAGTTTTTACTGTTCATCTGTCTTATACTATGAACATGTATTCGAGTAATTTCTAGACAATGTGGGTTCTGCTGTCAGAATGGAAGTTAACTTTTTTTGCCATTAAGTATTGTTTCTGCTCATATAGGAGTTACCAGAAGTTTCTGCAGCAAGTTCTTGCCAAAATTCTACTGGAGACCGACAGTCTCTTGTGATGTTCCTAGATGTGCTTGCACATGGCCTGCTTGTTTGGAAAGTCACCAGTATGAACATGATTCCTGTTTTAGATGCGTGATGTGCTGAAGTTACTGGAAATCTACATGTGTGTAAGTATCAACACTCAGAAGCTTTAAAAGAAAACAACCCTTTAAATGTACAAATTTGAACTGAAACCATATGTTAGTCTATGTTTGTAACTGTTTTTCATAAGACTATGTACAGACAGATATCCCACTTCAAAATATAATAAATATATTTTTGTACTTATATATTTGGGGTATTATATATTATAAATAATAAATATATATTTGGTTTTTGTCAGCTTTATCATTCATTCTTGCAATCTGTTCTCCAGTTACCTATATATTTAATCTCAAAAGGTACCAGTAGAGTGAACAGCTTTTTTTTTTTTTTCACCTGTAAGTAGGCCATGAAGGCATGGTGAGACACCCTGCA
>VXBJ01005965.1:165169-179531 GCA_013400055.1 Nycticryphes semicollaris
CCTGGTTCAGAAGGTCAGTGTTGAAATTCTACTTCTTTTCACAAATGTATGGCTGTATGCTGCCACCTGTCTACTCTGCATCTGGGAGTCAAGAGTGCACTATTAGTTTTATGTACCAAATTGCAGCTGGTTTGTGTGTTCCTGAAAAACTGTTAAGACTTCTGCAGTACTATTTCCTCATTTCAGAGCATTTTCTCTTAGTCTACTTTGGCTTTTTATGGGAAAGCCAAAAGGTTCTTCCTCTTTGCCCCCCACTGCCACCCCCCACCCCGAATAATGCCATTATTATCATCTTTATAGAATGCAAAAAGAATCAAATTAGTGTTGTCTGCGTTATCTGTCGTTCTCACAACTATTACTGCGACAAGGTACAACCATATTCTAACATACTATATATGATGTCTCAAAATGTTAATTAAAGCCAAAGCCTATGACGGGTTTTTTTCTTACCTCATTGTTCATAAAAGCCTCTGAGACTGACTAGCATCCTACCATTTCTATATATTATGTATATACCTCATTGTTGTGCCAAATATTGTAAGGGGAGAAAGAAATGGCACAATATTAATTTATTTTTTTTCTCATAATAAGACTGTCACTGTGAGTTTTATAAATTTATTCCATTTCCATTGCAGATCCTAATATTTCAGTCTTGCCAAGGACTCATTTTGCACATTTGAAGTTATGGTGCATGACATGATGAACGCAAATTACTTTGTATATCTCACATCACATCCATTTGACCACGCCACCAATAAGAAACAACTTGACAATTTCAAATTAGGCAAATTGATAATGTGACAATTTGACAAATTTTGAAATTGTCAATATTATCTTTAATATACATTAATTATAATTGTACTGTATTTTATTTAATTCGAGTCTTAAAAAATAAGAAATTATACTAGTTTTTATGCAGATGATACATTAGAGATTTTCATTTATATTCCAAACTATTTAATCTAAAAAATGTGTCATTGAAATCCTGAACATGTACAAAGCTGCTGCAGAAAGTTGATTTCTACATGGACGTTTATTGTCCCTATAGTGAAACCCTAGGTAACCCCTTCCGAATAAAGCAAAGATATTTGTTATTGTAATAATCAGAAAGAATAACAGTTACATTTTTTGAACTAGAAAGCAATTTGACAAACTGTGCATATATTTTCCATGTAGTCAGCCATTTCATGACAGTAAAACAAATCAAGCAAATATATCTTTTATAAAATGTTGTTTCGTTATTATTTAAACTATAATTTTCCCAGAGAAATAGAATTATGCAGTTTACCCATATCCAAAAACACATGTAAAACTGAGTGATTAATGGAAGGTCATCATTTATATCAGAGAGTAGGGGAATTAATTCTGTATAATTATGTTCCTGTGAGGAATACGAAGGTAATAAAACCGGCATTTGTTCCGAGTTGTTTTGAAGTATATGTGCTGTTAATAGTATTGCTAAACTTCATACACAGGCTGCGAGCTTAGTCCTGACCTCAAAGGAGAATTCTGGTCCTCCTAGTTTCTTCCTTCTCTTTCAAGATTCCCTTGTCAGGTTATTTCACTACATGTCAAGAGATACGCCAAAAGCAGCCCTGCTATGTAAGGCATAATGGAAGAGTTATTGTGAGAGAAAGGAGGATAAAAGCTACTTTAGCAGCCTTCGTCCATAAGACGTTTGAACACAATCACCAGGTAATGCAATCACATAATCTGAAGTTAGGAGCTGACTTGATAAAAAAAAAAAAAAACCCAAGAAAAAAGAAAGATCGGAAATGACGTCTAGAATAATCTAGAATTACGAGTGTCAAAATATTAGAAATGGTAAGAAGTTTCTGCTGAATTTTTTGAAAACTCTGTTCTTTGCAAATTAATAAAAAACCACCTCTGTTTCTATGCAAATTAGACAGTTTTTAACTTTGATTTTTTCAAGAGAAAGATCAACTAACATGGATGCTTTTCAGTGGAGACTGGTTTTGCTTCAAAATAGTTCTGCTTTCTGCAAATAACACAATGAAATTATCAGAGCATTTTGCCCATTACTGTTCTAGAAGAATGTCTCATCATAAGCAGAGTAAAATCTAGTGGGTTAGTTGTTTCTTAATATACTTTTTTCCCTTTCCAAGTAGATCACATTCCTTAATTTTCCAATATAAGCATTATGAAAAATTCACAACAGAGACCTGGAAACACTGGGGAAAATATGATCCAAAAATTACTTAAAATATATAATTTTTTATTATTTTTCTACAAACCATATTCATAGATGTACCCACCCTCTAGCTTTGCCTCAGTATATATGTGTCATGAAAATAATGTAAAACACACAATTTCTTTCCTAGTTAGAGTTCAATTCAGAATGCAGTACATCTAGCAATAATGGCTTAAGCAGTCACTTGAGTGCCTTCAGTGTTTAAACAGCTGCACAGTCAATTTAACTCAGTTTAAATGTATCTATCATCAGATTGTCCATTTAACCAAAATGGACTGTGGATGTTATGCAGTCTGAATTGATGGGGAAGTGAAATCTCATAATCAAAATGTGTTGCTAAATAATATGGCTCATAGGAAACTGGTTAATCCTATCTTCTGAGGCCTTTGTAACAAAGCTGATGATTATATTCTGCTTCTCAGAGCCATTGAGAGTGAATTAAGTTGTACTATTTTCTGCAGAGACTGAGGGCTTTTCCTTTGTTTCGGGTTTTATTTGGTAAAACTGTAGGCAGATTTGAAGTCTGTCTACTCAGTATATTCTGCATGTACCACTACTTAGTTACTGCAAAAACTCAGAAAGAACTTTTCCAGCACAGAAGCTTGAACCAGAACTTTTAGTGTGTGGAGCATTCACGCTGCCGTGATCTTACAGTGAAGACTCTTCCATCCTTAGCTTTGTCATCATCTTTTGTTCTCCATTTCTAGGCTGCCTTCTTCACCGCAGGTGTCTTGGCACTCTTGCTTGTGATGTGGTTATAGTTATAGATGCAGTGTTCTGCAGCCACACTAAGAGCTCAATAGTGCATTTTTTCCAGGATCAGAATCTCTGTTAGTAGATTTTCATGGGTGCCAAGAATCAAATCAGTGGAAGGAGCTCCAGGGATGGGATGAAAATAAATTATACCAAATTAGATAAAACAGCCTAAATTTCCTGCATATGGGATGCTTCACAATTTCTGTCTTTTTCCTTTCATTCAGACTGAAATAATTCCCAGAAGAATGGAATTTGAAGAGTCTGACCAGATCTATTTTGAACTCTTCTTCCAGTGTGCTTTTTAAATGGTTCCTAATTACCCGGATCTTTTTTTTGATTTCTCATCTCTTCTATTTCCTAAAAAAATATTGCTGTGTATTACTCTTTCCTTTTCCTTCAAATTTTCCTCTTGGTTTGTCCCCTCAAACTTGCTCCATATAGTTTGTCTTCTGCCAAGGAACTGCAACTTGTTCTTTCTTTCATGATGTAATAAAATTTTCATACTATATTGAAAGCATGATAAATAAGTGATACTCTTTAGTTTTATATTCTTATAAATGTGTATAGTTCTCTCTGCAAAAATAATACTATTTCACTGATAGGAGAAATTTATCACCTAGTATCAGTAAGGGAACTCTGATTTGAGTATGACAGAAATCCACAAAACTGATCAAAGTTTATTACTGCTCTGTTCAGAATTCTTGAACGCAACTTCTTGCAAAAGAAAATAAACAAACAAAAAGATTTGGTTTCATCTAACTGTATCCCAGCAGTCATAATCTTTTGATACTAATCTGGATGCTCAGGTAAAAGGCTCTCCAGCACCCCTTTGAACATCTAATTGTCCTCATGTTCATAGTGCAAATGCTCCGTTTTTTCTGTTTGGTTTCAGCCTCTGCAACAAAAGCTAGTCTAGAAAGCCCTTGCTAAAAAGAAAATTCCTGCTGGAGAATGACTGCTAAGAAATAGTGTCTCATTAAGTTTCCTCAAGACTTTAATCTTACAACTGCAAAGAAACTGTCAGGAACTCTTAACAACTCAGAACAGCTAACAACTCTCCTACACGTAGGCCTTTAAAAGCATAGTCCTATTATGAAACAGATTTGGTTGCTTTTGCTTCCTTTAATGTGGGAACACTCTTTGTCTCATGGCTTGTGAGTCTGCTCTTCATCTATTTGTATGCTCCCCTCTGAAACTGTAAGACCAGGTTAAAAATAAATGAGTGTAGTTGTCAAGATTTCCAGTTGCTGAGAATCCCTAAAAGCAAGGAAGGCTAGTGCATGGATGAAAGCTTAGATCTGCTATATGAAGATGAACACTCTGTCTTGATAATAATATTGAATGGGTTGGAATAATTACAGCAACAAACAAACAAAAATGTCACAGTTGTACGTTAACCTTGTTAGAACCAGAATGGTTGTGCCATCAATGTGTGTATCTAGTGATATAAGAACAGTCTTGTCAATATGTAATATTGTATACCTGACAGGCACATAAGGGAAAGTAAAGTTCACATTTGGCCGGTAAAGCCTCAAAGATAGTATTTAGCCAATCACCTGCCATATGGCTTCCTGTCCTACTGCCTGAATCAAGTGAAACAAAGTGAGAATTTCTAATTTTCGGTGCAGGAGAGAGGAAAGTCATAAGCCAAGGATGGGGCTACCTCTTCACTGTCTTTGTCCTCCAAATTCAAACTTTATAACAATGTTTTCATCTCACCTACCAAGTTCCTGATATTTTTATCTGTCTTGCTTATGTAGATAAAGCATGGCATCTATTTTTGCTGCTTGAAAATAGATGCTACTCATCTCTGGGTGAGTAGATCAAATTTGGCTTTTTATCATTATTGACATTTGCCTTATAGCCTTGTTGTTGCACCCTTGTCGGCTGTAATGCATACATGGAAGCACTTGAGGTAACATTAAAGATAGATGGGATAATCACTGCAACCTGCTGCTGCATTGAGAAATGTAGTGCCGCTACTTTTGCAGTGTAGGTCAGCTTCCAGTGGACACAAAAGCACCATCATCATTTATATCTCTGATCTCTGGTTAGAATGAGTGAGTGTTGAGACTGAGCTATATGCCTCCCCAAGGTCCCCCCTTATCCTTGAGATAAAGAAAGCTTGCTTTGCTCTAAATCAAGAGTTTTCTATCTCAGGAAAATCAGTTCAATACCTTCCATGCCTACTATAAGTTCTGTGGAGAAAAAAGTAAATTAAGTAGATTATCAATTGTTATCTGTTGGCATCGTGGGTAACTTGGGTGCTTTGCACATTGTTCTGAATTGTTTCCTCTTGAGTGAAAGTGAAACAAAAAACCTGAATAACCAATAATTTATTTCATAGTTATAGCACTGCTAGTAGTAGGCCTGTTAGACTTATGTCCTGCTAATGTGAATACTATATTACACATGTGGTTGTCTACCAGGTGTTAATACTCATATTTTTTCATAAAAGTGTATCAAGGAAAATAGTGGAAATAAAATACATGTAAGGGAACAAAATACAGTATGTCAGCTACTACTGATTCTCCAGTATTGGCTGTCAATTGCTGCTGGCCTTATTCTTGCGTCATGAATATTTTTTTCTAGTTTAAATACTCCTTAGAAACTCAAAGTTCCCTAAAACTTACTTATTTTTGATGCTGAAAGGACAGCCCTCGCTTGTATATTATGCATGAAAATGGCAGAGGGAAAACTTGTCAACTAGTCCAGAAAAGGTGGTAGTCTCAGAATTAAGGAAACAAACAGACACACATAAGTATTAGTGCTGGTTTTCTCTACCAAACAGAGTTGCGAATTGAATAGTTCCAATTTTCACTTCAATTGGATTTCGACAATTTAAAATAACTGATGTGTATCTTGATCTAATGAGATCAAATATGAAGAAGAAATCAGACCAAGTCTGAGGCAGAAAAAAGTTGTTAACAGTATTTTGCTTAGAAAAAAGTAAATAAAAAGGAACTGAGAAAAAGTAAATCAGGCATCTAAAGAAACTGTTTCTTAGCTCAACACAGCAGGGACATGAAGATCCTTTCATCTGATGGATTTCCTGGCAGTAAATTGCAGCTATTGGAATTAATAATCCTTAAGTATGATATTAACTTGAATGAAAATGGTTTTCCTGTGGAAATCAGTAATTTTATTCCTAGAATTCAGCAGAGACAACATGCAGCTTTTGAAAATAAATCCAAATTTTCTGTGACACCAAACATTATAATAAAAAATAATTTACAATTCACGGTCAAGTCAATCAACTTTACCTTTATTGTTATTTAAAAGCAATTTTTGATATATTTACCATTCTATTTTCATAGGATGTTTAAAGTTTCCTCTGTTGTGAATTATATCTGTGACTTAGGGCATGGAAATGACTGTCTTTTTTTTCCTCCATGTTCTTCTTCTTAAATCAGTGATGTTTTTATTTGAACTACTGCTATTAAACAAGTGGAACTGCCAGCTTTTCTGTGGGGTGCTCAGCTCTTGCTCATGCTGAGCAGGCACAGTGCCGCTGCTGCAGGCACAATGATTTCTAAAGTGCTGGGGGGCAAACTGAGGTACATGCCAGAAACTCATGCAGTTGTCAGATCCCTCTCTGTGCCCCTGAATCATCCCAAGAAGGGCAACTGCAGAAGAGTGTCACTGGCTCTATGAAATACTCTAACAGATCAGCATTTAAAAATTATTATTTAAAATATTTCTTTAGAGGTTAAGGGGAATTAGATCTCTTTCTAAGGGTGCAAAACCAGCTTAAGGTTTGATGGTGATGTTTTCCTAGTGATTACTTCCCTCTTCATAAGTATCATAGCCACCAGAATTTTTTTTCTGACTGCATGAACTGAAATTTAGTGGCCTCTATTTGGGCTATGTTGCCATTCCTGTTGTGCTCCTCATGAACACCTAATCAGTGACTCATGAAAGATGTACTTTAGAATCCTCTTCATCTTGTTAAATACCTGTCTTGGATATGACTATGAAACCGCTACATTAAGTTCCCCATTCCAGACATAACCATATTTCACACATAGTTTTCCTTTTGAAAATGTATAATGTCTTCATAATTAGTAAAATGAGAAATTGAAGTGGATCCCGCAAAGGAGTTTTTTAAAACAAATTCCTTAAAAGATAACTTCTGTTTTTGATATATAGAGGTATTTAATGGTGGGTTAATGTGGGACAGGATTCGTCTGGTCTCAGCAAAACCCCCAATACTGCTCAGTTGATAAAAGGGAATGTGTTGGAACTTGTGGGCCGTAAGCCATGGGAGAACAATAAGCAAGTCGAGGAGCCTTGAATGTGGGAGCAGTGAGCCATGGGAGAATGATAAAATAAGTCGAGGAGCCTTTGAACTCTTGAGTTATACCGAAGGATGCAGCAATTAAAAACAGAATGTTCAGATAACGGAACAGACAGGCAAAAGCCTGTTGCTGAGCGCTGCAAGATACAGAGAGCACTCTGCACCTTCCAAGAGCCAATTGAAGTGGTTACGTGAAATGCATATAACCAATCATAATCATTAAGTGCGTGCACAGCTCATGCACAAAGCCTGCAACCAATCAAATAATAGATGGGTGCATGTACGGAAGTTTTTATCATATAAATGTAACCCACTTCAGGCAATAAATCGAGATTCTGCTTGCATCAAGCTGTGTCCTGTCTCTCAATGGTAGACGGTTAATACTTAAATAATAAGCATCATTGTTAAAGATTCAGTAGCCCTATCTTTTTAACTGAAGTACATTTTATATGACAGTGTTCCTCAGTCTTCTTTCAACCATTATTGCAAGTCAATATGTTATGGGAATGATGAGTGATAATGTAATTTATTTGTGTTTAAGTTCCAATAGATTGACAGAAAGGCTGTAGAGATTTGTGTGAAATGGTCATTAAATAAATCTGTATGGTTCATCTACCTAAAGCAAAACTTCAGCAACACTTTTCAAAAGCAGCTGTTAAGTACTGGTGCATCGGCCCAAATTAGATCCTAACCACTATATTTAGATAGTCCTAATCCCTTGATTCAATATATGATTAACAGCCATTGTTTCATTACCTATTTCTAAAACAACAGAGCAAATCATGTAAAAATTATAACAGAACTCTTTTCCAAGACTTAGTGTATGAAATTGTAATGTAGATTATACAAGTAAGTTATATCAAAGCAGTGAAAAGTATTGTAGAAGCTGGCAATGTGGACTGGATGATGCCAGGTACTGCAGAAAGTTCGAAAGTCAGAGATTAGTTGAATGCTGCCCTGGGGAACTGGATTTTTCTGTCTGTCACTGGCACAAATTTCTTGTGCAATGCCTGGCAAATTACTAAGACTCCCATTTTCAGAGAGCAACTTGCTTTACTTTTTACTTTTTGTTTTTGGGTTTTTTTTCAGATTTTGAGTGGATGAAATGAGACATACAGCCTGCTTGGAAAAAATACCGAGCAGTTACAGCTACAAATTTTCAGTGACCATCTACAAACTATGCAAAGCTGCTTAAAAGAGCTGCTGCTCATCTAATTTAAATGGGTCCTCAGAGACAAAGTCTACCCTTCCTAAATTTCAATTTCCTGTTCTGAACCATAGTTTACCAGAAGAGACTCAGCCAGACTGCTTTAACATTTGAAAACACTAACAGTCTTCCTCTTGGCTAAGATGCAGTTTTGAAACAAGTGTCCTACTACCAGTCCAATCCATTGTACCCAAACTCTACCTTGAGTATCCTGGTAAGAAAATGAAACCTAAAATACATAAGGGTGAACAGAGGAATTTAGAACCAGTGCAAATTTCTTGTAAATGGAAATTGTTTTGTTACCAGTAGCAGTGGAGCTGATAAATGAAAATGTTAAAATTTCTTGGCAGAGCAGTATTTTTTTTCAACAGGCACACATGTATTGTAAGTACCTTTCTGACACTTTTAAATGGTATTCTGGTCACCCTAGCAATTAGGTAGACGTCTTCATGGCAAGTCAAAGATGACAATTTACAAATTAAGTAGTTTTATCCACTGTTTACAGACTTTTACCATGTAAATGTTATCACTGACATCATCATAGAGGTATCAGTAGTAATTGAACTAGACATAGCACCTAACGCTCTTGTCAATATTAGCTCCCTGCCAACAAAATTAGAATACCTGACCTTACTGTGGTAAGATAGAAGAAAAAACAAAGAGGGTGGAGGAATGTTCTTCCTTGAGGATGTGTTAGCTAGACTCAGTTGCTCCTGCTAGCAAGTCTGTCTTGGTTAAATAAACCTATTTTACTAGGCAATGCTAAAAAAACTTGTAATTCTGGTGACCTAATTACATTATTTTAACTTTTACACTATGAGGAAATTTCAACAAAGTTGTTTTTTGGAAAACATCAATATAGAGTTAATGCATGCTTTAAGTTAGACTTGCCCTATCAGCACTAAAATGAAAATGAAGATGATGCAATAGCTTTGTCTCTCACTAAACTCTCTGAAGGGTTTTCTCCCCTCCTAAAGCTTTGAGAGGCCTTTTTGGGGTTTTACTTTATTTATTTTTTGTAAAAAATTCAGTTGTTAGATAAGGGTGCCCTCCTGTGGAGATTGTGAGCATGAAGCTTGTTAAGTTCTCAAGATTTTTTTAATGGGCTTAGTAGACATGCTTTCTTTACACATCAACATAGTGGACAGCTAATAAGCTACAGTAGGCAGATAAGTAATAAACATGTAATTTAGACAGCAGAGACTTTCTTTGAAATAAACACTTAGTTTCTTCATAGTACGCTCCTATAAAAATCTTTCTCTTTATTACCTTTGAATTCAACAATAGCATTTCTCTTTCAATCACAAATACAAATTGTGCAAGTAGACTTCATACTGAGGGAGAGAAAAATTAGTCAACGTGTGGGAAGAAAAGATTTAAGAAAAGTGAATAACTGAGGAAGACTTGATTTAAATAAATACATTTTTAAAAGCACCTAAATTCTGCCCAAATTAATTTTAAATAATTTAATAACAAATGTTTAGAGTTTAACTTGGAATAAAGGTATACACTTCATATATGCAAAGTAGATCCAACTTTATCTATATTATTGTGTGTTTTTTCTTGTTGAAACCTGAGATAAATGCTTACATTGATGTGGTTTTCAAACAGAGATTTAGGCAGACCATTTTATGAGTAGAAATATTTTAATTTCCTACTAAAAACTTATCAAGTATTAAAAATATATTTACTTGTTTTCTTCCTCTCTTTCTTTCTTCCTTTCTTTCCCAGAGAAGACACTCAAGTGGACTACTTTAACATTTAAAAACACCAACAACCTTCCTTGTGGCTATGATCCAGTTAAAAGTGGTATGCTTTTGAAACAAAAGTCCTACTACCAGTCTTTTTAAATAAGTGCTTTTAAAATGGCAATTAAAACACTATTAATATTTTTCAGCTATTGTGGAATCATAGAATGATTAAGGTTGAAAGGGACCTTAAAGATCCTCAAGTTCCAACCCCTCTGCCATGGGCAGGGACATCTCCCACTAGAGCAGGTTACTCATAGCCCTATCCAGCCTGGTCTTGAACACTCTCAGGGATGGGGCACCCACAACAGCTGTGGAGCTGCCTGTTCCAGTGTCTCACCACCCTCACAGTAAAGAATTTTTTCCTAATACCTGACCTAGATCTACCTCTTTCCAGTCTTTCATATTCCATCCTCATGAGTATAATGGCACCTGCAGCAATGTAGAAGTTTTTCATGTGGATGTGTCAATAAGATGTGACTGGCAAGTACATGCAAAATCCAAGTCACATCTAGGTGAGATCTGATGCTGCAATGCAAGCCAAGATAATCAGTTTTGATACAAAAATACTGTATTAATATTTCTATTATTCAAAATTAAGCAGGATGGTTCAGAAGTTCCTGTGCTAAAAAATTGCTTACTCAAGGCTTAAACATCTTTAAACATTTGTATTCACTGGTAACACTGAAAGTATTAAACATTGGAAAGTCTAAGCATAAAAGGAGTTGCCTGGGGAGGTCTTTGAATCATTGATGTTGTATTTTTGGTTGCTTATCACTTTGTAGCACATTTTACCTTTTATTTAATAGGAAGGGAAACAAAAAGCTGCAGGTGGAATTACTTTAACAAAGAAATGGAGTTTCAGTGAGACCATTTGTGGAAAACAGCTCTAGTGCCCCCACAGCTGAAAGAGTTAGCAAACTGGAAGGGGATAAGAAAATAATAATAGAAGTGATTAGAAATCTGAAAAAATAGATGTAATGGTAAATGGCTAAAGAACTGTCTGTTGAGCTTGTCTAAAAGAACTAGCTGGTCTACAGGTTTTTAAGATTGCTGATGATAATGGCTCTATTTTGAAGAGCCAGAATGGGATCCAGTCTTCAAATGCCTGGCTAAGTGCAAGTTATGACACTTCTACAAGACACATTTTCCACCCACTTCACCTCTACTGGCATTGATCCTGAAGTGGCAAAAGAATGTGTTTCCAATGTAAAACTGATAAACAAACATTGCAA
Source organism: Nycticryphes semicollaris (assembly GCA_013400055.1). Lineage (NCBI taxonomy): Eukaryota > Metazoa > Chordata > Aves > Charadriiformes > Rostratulidae > Nycticryphes > Nycticryphes semicollaris. Next base: position 176,625 of record VXBJ01005965.1, read on the forward strand.
AAGTTGAGCAAGCCAGTGCAATATTGCACTGAATCTCTATTTTGATCTCTCAACAGTATTGGTTCAGTCACTCACATTGAGACAAAAAAGCACACTACATCAGGTGTTTCAGAAATATTCATTTCCTTAAAACTTCTTATAATCAACAAGAAGTTGAATTCGGCCTTCTGTAAATGAGTTGTATTTGTGGATGATAATTCCACTAAAATAAGAGAAAAAAACAACACACAAGTCTTCAGCAAGAAGATAGAGACCACTGTTTGTGCGCTGTTGAAAGGGAGCGAAAGACTAAAAAGCAGTACATTAATTCCCTTAATTCAACTCACTGTCTTGAAGCAGTGTTTTCTGTGTAACCTCTGCACTCAGGGATACTGCAGCTAAGTGAGACTTTTCAGATAGTGCTTCTAGGTTACTTTACATAGCAAGAAATTAATTTCTACTTAAACTGAAATGGATGTACTATAGGAAAAGGGAAAAGTTTTAACTGCAAATTTTGACTGCTGTTTAGTTTTCTGGTGTGTTTTACATTAGATCATTTCATAGCCATATTCTAGTTCATTAGCAGAATTTGAAAGATCTTAATACCTCAGTGATAATACTCCACTAGTTCTGCGGCACAAACCCAGGACAGATAGACTGTGGAAGAGCACAGGAGTCTCAGAGCAGCACACTTTATCTTCTAAAATTAGTAAGCAACTTGATGCAACAGCACTTCAGAATCAGGTGAAGCTGGACCTGTATTTCATGAGGCTGCTGCAGCAGTGTCTCATGACATGATACTTTTGCCTTTCCTACAATATTTATTTCCATACTGCATATTTTGGCATGTGTATTTTCTATACTAATATTGACTCATGCCATCAAAAATCATCTTGCATTTAGTTTGGTGCTGAATTCTTGGACCACTGTAATGGCAGAATTAGTTCTTATACGTGGCAATTCTTCTCTAGGGTGCCATCTGAATGGCTTATCTTAAAATACAGGAGGAGCTACAATACAGAAAAGCCAGAGGGTAAGCAATATAACGCCAGAAAGAAACACCTACCTGGACAGTGCAAGTAGTGACACCTAATGGCACAATTTTTAAAGAAAAAGTTACAACAATTGACTAAGAAGGAAGATTAATAGAAGTATACATAAAAAAAAAAAATCCAATGAAAATTTTTTTCTGACTGTTGACAAGCTTTGAGGAAGTTGCTGATTTTGGCTTATTGCAGAGGCACCAGTGAAGCAGCTTCTGAGACAGCAATATTTCATGACTGACAGAAGCAAGGATTGCTGTAGAAGAAAATAGGATTATCTTAATTTCACATATATCCAATCCTTGTGAGGGAAGCGTCACATTAATACAAGCATCATGACTTTAACACGGCCCAGTGCCAAGCTGGAAATATGATGCAAGAGGCTAGACTTTCTGAAGCCAATTATCGACCGTCTCCTTGCTAATCACGTCCATGAATGAAAAGTTAGCACAGTAATGCATTATACAATATAATGTTATTTGGCAGGAAGCGTGGGCAGAGGCTAAGTCTGTTCTGTTCTTCAGGATGATCTATTGTAAGTAGGAAAGTATATAAGGAACTAAAGGACTAAACGGGTCAAAAGTTCTTTCTTGGTTTTGGGAGAAAAGATGCTGGTAACAAATTCTAGCGGTTTCATTTCTGTTAATCCTTCCATTTGGATAATTTATATCGACAGGTGCTAGACATTTATCTTCCAATATGTTTATATTCAGCACAGATTTGTACCCATGCTTTACTTCTCTCCTGGTATACGTAAAGTAAGCTGCACATTGCCATATCTGTAGGATTAATGAGATTATAAATAGTATGATCACTGTATTTCTTCAGGTTGCGATGCATCTGTTAAGAAATGTACTGATTATGAAGCTATATCCAGTTTGAACACTGAGCGGTGCTATGATATTAACTGTTGCAATTCACTAGATCTTCTTCCTTGGACACAGGTTGTACCATATGGTAAACGCCATTACTTTTGACTTATTAATTAGCTATAGCAATTATGATCCTATTACTTGTATTAAATAGTAATAATGACATTATTATTTTTATGGGGCATGATGAAGACTTTGTCTGCACAAAAACAGGGACAAAGTAAGTAAAATAGCTGTAGTTTGTACTTGTCTATGCATCTGTACCACTAAGTAATCACAGCCTAATAATGAATGTAGATCCCATTGCAGTAGATATTGTTACACACACAGATGAAAAGTGCCACGGCTGTGTTGGGACCCTTTTGAATGACCTATTTCATTTTAATGCAACAAATTACTTATTTGATATTAATTTAGCATTCTGTGCCATAAGAAAATCTATTGATTCTATAAGACAGTAACTTTTGAAAGCACTGTCATTGTTAGCCAACTACATAACCATCATTATCTGGACTATAACAGGCCTGTCTTGCCCTGAATACAAACATGACTGTTCCAGTAATATTGGATACTGAAATATTTTCAACATAGTCAAGGTATTCAGAAAGCAAATGTACCTCAGCCCTAAAATGTCAAAATGATAATGAAAAAAAAAAAAAAAAAAAAAGGGGGGGGGCACAATTTAAAAGAGCACAGTAAAAAGGGGGGGGGGGAGGGAACCCTTGTTTGGGCTGCATTTTGAGAGAGAAGGAGAAAAAATTAAAACAAAATTCTCCCTCTGCATTTGGTCTCTTCCAGTTTAACATACAGCTTTAAATGCATGCAGAAATCTGACGTGTTACATTTGTAGTCACCAAAGGTAGGCAACACTGTCTCCTCTGCTAAATTACAGCTTCTTAGAGTGTATGTTATTCAGAGCAACCAGACTGAGGCTGTCAAATGCTATTACTGTACTACAAGGAATAAGTCCCATTTTTAATTTTTTAAAAAATTTATTTTAAATGAAGAGAAAG
>VXBJ01005965.1:179737-219724 GCA_013400055.1 Nycticryphes semicollaris
CTAGAAACAATCAGGAAGCTGGTTTCTGGCAATCGGACAGGACAATAAGGACACTGTTTCCCACAGGTTCCGTGTGGCTGGTATCAAATCTGGCACAACCTGAGGAAAGAAGTAAGTGTGCTACAGAAACATGTGACCCATTTTTGTGGTTTGGGCTGGACCAGCCACTAAAATGAACAACAGATGCTCTCTTTTACCTCTCTTCCCTTTAGAGAAGGAAGAGCATCCCCCTTCAGAAGAGAAAATAAGAGGAAGAGAGAACTTATGGGTTNCTGACCATTTGATGCCTCAGCTTTTATGTTGAGCGTGGGACAGATGGGATGGAATACCCCACGGGTCAGTTTTGGGTCACCTGTCCTGTCCACTCCTCCCTGCAGGGGCAATCCCTCTACACCTTTCCACTTCTGACCCTTCACCGTGGCACACAACAAACTGAGCTGACCTGGGCGGTTACAGTAATAAGTATAAGCAAGATCCTTTCTGTATATCATCCCTTTGTATTCACTATAAACATCAGACCTTATCTTGCAGTCACTGTCTGAAAAATACACCATTAATTTTAGGGAGTTAGAAGAACCTTAACTGAAAAGTAAAATTACTGAAAAGAAAGTCGGTTCTTTTTTTCCTCAAACGAAGACACCCATTATCTATGCTAAAATGGCAGAAGTGAAGAGGAAAACGCCCTCTTAGCGCCTCTTCCTCCCTAACATGGTGTGCTGGGGCTGCATCAGGAAAAGCGACAGATTTTGAGCAAGCAAATATGAGCACAGAGGAGAAATCACATAAGAACATTTTCAAATTTAGGCTTGTGGATTTTGTAAATGTATTTTTCTCAGTTCTAAAGATGGTGAAGATTTATTTCTAAAGATGAAGAAAGCAACTGATATTACTTAGACTATTACTCTGTTGTGACAGGTGACAGCTGAATTTTCATACTCTGACATCAAAACTATCCCATGTTGCCCTTCCCTGCTCTGAAGCAGCAGGGAATTCAAGATCTTTCCAGTTACATTCTATGACCAAAGACAAAAACCACAGATGTGTCTCATAACTGCAGTCTTGTAGATCCACTGAGGTTCTGGGAACATTAACATGGAGAATCAATGCAGACAACATACCCAGGAATATGAAGAACTGATGGCAAAAGTACCGAGGAGTCCAGGTGAGCTGGTATTTTAACTTAGGGGCTAAGGATTTTACCTTTTAACCTTTAGCTATGGTTTCGGTTGCAGCTAACTAACCATAATGGTTTTAGGTACACATTGTAAGAAATTTTGGTGAACCTCAATACTTGGTGCTCTTCAGGTGCTTATTTTTCCCTCAAGTCCACTATCCTCTGTTGTCCACACCCAAAAGCCTAGAGGATGTTTTTATTGTCTCCTTTAGTAAAATAAGACATAAAACACAAGTACAGGTTGGGCAGAGAATGGCTGGAGAGCAGCCCTGAGGAAAAGGACTTGGGAGTGGTGGATGATGGTCTATGAGAAGCTCAACATGAGCTGGCAGTACGCACTGGCAGCCCAGAAAGCCAGCCGCATCCTGGGCTGCATCAAAAGAAGCGTGGCCAGCAGGTCAAGGGAGATGATTCTACCTCTCTACTCTCCTCTCGTGAGACCCCACTTGGAGTACTGTGTCCAGCTTTGGAGTCCGCAGCACAGGAAGGACGTGGACCTATTGGAGTCGGTCCAGCTGAGGGCCATGAAGATGATGAGAGGGCTGGAGCACCTCTCATATGAACACAGGCTGAGACAGCTGGGGTTGTTCAGCCTGGAGAAGAGAAGGCTTTGGGGAGACCTTATTGCAGCCTTCCAGTACCTGAAGGGAGCCCACAGGAGAGCTAGACAGTGACTCTTTGTCAGGAAATGTAGTGATAGGACAAGGAGTAATGGCTTTAAATTGAAAGTGGAGAGATTTAGATTACATACTAGAAAGAATTTTTTTACTGTGAGGATGCTGAGGCACTGGAACAGGTTGTCCAGGGAAGTTGTGGATGCCCTATCCCTGGGAGCGTTCAAGGCCAGGCTGGGTGGGGCTTTGAGCAACCTGCTCTAGTGGGATGTGTCCCTGCCCACGGCACGGGGGCTTGGAACTCCATGATCTTGAAGGTCCCATCCAACTCTAACGATTCTATGATTCTATAAAACACCTCTTCTGGCACTGAGCTGCAGTGATTCCTCACTTCCAGGAGTCATCGGTAGAATAAAAAAAGCACTTAAGTATTTTAAAAGCTCTTTAGAGCCCCTCACTCTCCATCGCGCCGGGGCAGGTGGAGATGGTGGGACCCCGAGGGGCGCAGACTTGTGCCCCTCGGCCGCCCGCAGTCTCCACCTGCCCCAGGGACTGTCAGTGGTGTCTTGATCACGCCGGGCTACTGGCCACCTCCCCACCGGCCACTGTCCCCCCACCCCCGGCCACGGGGCTGGGCCGCGCCCTCCGGCCCCTCCCGTCCCGCGGTCTCCGCCAGGGGGCGCTGCGGCGGCGGGCGCGGCCCCTTCCCTGGCGGGGCCGGGCGAGGCTCCTGGCGGGGGGCGGTGGCTGCGGCGCGGAGGAGACGAGGCGAGACGGCTCCGAGAAGCGGCTGGGAGGCGGTGGGCGTCCTGTAGTCCGGAGACAACAGCTACCTGTGGCATGGGAGAAGTGAGTATTTTCTTTCCGTCCTCCTGTTCGCGGGGTTTTGTGCGGACTTTGCCCTTAGCTGCCGGTCGCAAACCCCTCTGTTCCCTCCTCGCCTGGCCTCGCCCTGCAGGACGGCAGGAACACTGAGTAAAAGCAGGTACTGTATTCGGTTGCTTCCCTTGTCCTATTGCTTTTCTCTTCCCTATCACGCTGGTGTTTCGGTTTTGTGTTTGTTTTGGTTTTCGGGGGGTTGTGTTTGTTTGTTTTTGGTTTTGTTCGTTTGTTTTTATTTCTCTCTCTCTTTTTTCTTTTTTTTTTAATTGGTGTTAGTATCTGGGAAGCTCTTTTACCAGCAAGTCTCAGGTTCTCCTAGTCTCTAGTTTTTTAAATTCTCCCCTGTATAGCCACTGAGGAAAGAAAATTCAGCTCACACCAAGCTACATCTCAGGTCCTACTTGGTACGTCTGAGGCAACAAAGAAAAGGTATTCTTCTTAATTTGCCGTGAAAGATAGTTTGCAGCCATTGAGGTGGAGCAGGGTGAGCTCTAGATGGAGGATTTTCCTCTGTGCCATCATGTCCCCATGGTTGCTAAGCAGTGGTGACCACATCTGCAGAAAGATGGAAAAAGAGTGCAGAGGAGAGAGAGAGCAACAGGAGAAGCTGGGAAGAACAGCACGTCCTCAGCTTGGGCAGCCTTATCTGCTGGCTGTTTGTGTAGAAAATAAAAACCCAACGCATTAATTGTTCTTATTGTGCCTTGTTACCTTAACTCTAAGCTTCTCACATCCCATCTTGTTTCCGCATAGAGTAGTTATGTTGTTTATCCAAATTGGTTTGTTGTGACTTTTATACAAAGTGTAGTAATTTAGAAAAGCACACTTCACGCTTTCCACATGAGTGGTACTGCTTCAACCTCAAAAAGATCTTGGTAGGAAAACGAGCAGTGGGAGCAACCTTATACGAAAGTATATGGTTGATTTATGAAAAGTCATGCAGGAGGAAGTTTTTAATCAAGAAAATTAATTTTGGTACGCTTTTCCTCTACTTATGTGAATTCAGATTTTTGTCATTTAACTTGAGGGCTCCAGTCTATATAATGTTTCTTTGTTACCAGAATATCTCACTGTTTCTGGAATATATTGAAAAGACTTTTAATTTGAGTGGGATGCGGAAGGCAAAATTAAGTAGTAGGAGGGAAAATCTGACACACACACACAAGTTGAACTTATTTTAGAGCAAATATATGTGTGGGAGTTAGCAACAAAACCACCCCCAAAAACATCTTAGGATGGGTTACATGTTTGTCGTTTGATGCAAGAGGTGTGAATTTTCCTGTGCAATGTCCTGACGCTGACATTTTGATATCCATAGCGAGTGTGTGGGGAAATGTCTTCTCATTTCTAAGTGGACTGAAAATCTACTTTTTATTAGAACCTGATCTGTTGCTGCGTCGTCGTTGTTTGCCAAGCGCAGCTGTTACAGGCAAAGGAGAAGAATCCCTCCTGTATGTTGGCTGTTCTCTCTGTGAGAAGCCCGAGAGCCCCCTGGCGGGTCCTGCTGGAGAAGGGTGTGTCGGGTGGGAAAGAAGAGCTTTGCTGGGCATCCCACACTCAGACTGGAGGTGGTCAGAGCTGTGCACAGGTGGCTGCAGGATTTGCCAAGGGCCAAGCTGGCCATCAGGCAGCCCAAGGGATTTGGTGTCATCTTCACGCACCCTCCATCCCTGTCACCTGTCTGTGCTCAATTTCAAGAGGGTAGTTTCATCTACACTCTTGTTTTTTTCTTCTTTCTTACTTTTTTTATAAATATACTGTGATTTTTAAAATTGATCTTCTAAAAGGTGTATGTAGCTGAAGTTTATACCATCACAGATTTGACTACAATACAAGATTTGCATAAATCTTAAGCATTGATAGATACTTTTATATTATTCCTAACAGACACAAAAGCAAACACCCCTTTCATACTTAAAACCTTATTCAGTGTTTGGATCTGTAGCTCAACAGAGAGAAATTGAAATGAGTGAAACAAGTGGTTGGTTTTAAATACACATGTTAAAAAAAAAAAATGTAAAGTGCAGGTAAACAATATGACACATGAACTAATTCCTGGGCTTTAAAATAGATTTTGTTAATCTAAGGTTTTGTTACCAGCAGTAAAATATAAATATAGACAGTTTTTGCCTTCCCTATTTTATTTTAAAACTCATTTCTCTTGTTAGAGGCAAAGATGAAACTTTGATGTAATGCTGAAAAGATAAATACTTTGTTTTTCTTCATATGGCAAATCTAATTTGTTGTTAATACATGCTTAGTAATAATAAGCAGTGATAGCATGTGAAAGACATTCTACCTTGTTCTAGTCCAAGGAAACACACTATGCCTGGATGCAATCTCTTAAGCATGTGTGTCCTTGTTTATGTTTTTTTTTTTAATAGGGACAGTGAGTTAGTTGCCTTCTGCAGCATGTCCTTTGGGACGGCATATGTGCATACAGTCCAGAACACATGGAGAGAACACTGGTATAATTTAATCATTAAAAAAAAAAAAATTCCCTCCTGTTGAAAGAAATTGTAAACTCAGCCCAGGACAAGGATGTATTTATCAATAATAATCACAGATGTCACGCTCCTTGGAGAGTTGAGTCATTCTCAACATTGAGTGGTTGTGCTGGTTGACGCACTTGTGTCCAAAGCACATTGGTCTATTACCAGGGAAGATTTCTCATTAATTATCTTGTTCCTTTTATGTAGGTTTTTGCTACTGTTAACTAGTTCATTTCCACATAGGAGATAAACCTTTTCTCACATTTCTAAATACAGGTTGTATTTTCCCATGCAATGTGATAAATTTTTTCTAGTTTTCTTAAAGTCTTGGAGGAAATTCACTGTAGAAATTCAGTAGCAGAGCAGAAGTTGAAAAGAAAAATGGAACCATCTTGCGTGTATTTGTTGCATTCTGGGGGGAAAAAAAAGGCACAACAGAAATTTGAATGTATTTTCATATGTGAACAGGTAAGTTTAATATAGTTATTTCCATAGAAGTTCTGTCAAGTTCTCTGTCAAGATTGGACTCTTTCTTTGAAAGTCACACTGTGAATCTCCCTTGCTTGGAGTTCAAAAAGCTGAGTAAGGGAAAACAACAACAATGCTCCAGCAAGGTGGTGTGAGTATGTGCGCTTTTGTGACAGATCTTAATTGGGAGTCCCTCCTGTATCTACACATTTAGTTGATCCTCGTGCGTTACTATTTTATTGACGAGATTATTGATGTATAGATCTAGTTAATTTTTCTTTTAACCTGAAATGGTATCTTTCTCAGATAATGCATTTGCAGAATCATTATCCCAGGTTATCTGAACTTTTTGGAAATAAAGTTCTTGTCTAAAATCGCCATATCTTAGAGTGGCCTAAGTAGCCGAGAGACATAAAATGTCCCTTGGGGCCCTTGCAGGGGTCCCTCCTTCCGCAGATGGGCTGGAGCACACATTCTGTAGCAGCTGTTCCTTGTCTCTGGGAGCCGGCAGTGCTGGGGTGCCACAGGGACTGGTGCTATGCCCAGCGTACGTGCCGGGGTATAGAGATCTGATGCCATTTATGCTGCACCCAAGGCAGCAGCAGGCAGGTTTTGGTCTCTCTTGTGGGTACTCCTGAGAGACTGCCAAGTCTTGCTGCCCAAGTTCCTGGAAAAAGCTGGGCAAGCCCTTTGCATTTGACGCGCTGTTTGGCTTTGTGTCTGGGCATCTATGATTTACAGCACAGGTCATCCTGGTATGGAAAAGAGTAGATACAGTGTGAAGATATTGTTGAGGAAAAAAAACCACAAATAGCAAATTTCACCATACTTTTATAGGTATCAATTTATCTTTCTACAATGTCCTTGACAAGGTTTTTTTTGGTGCCTTAATTATGCAGTTTGAAATCCCACTGTGCTCATTAATATATGTGCAGGTTTCCTGAATATATAATGTGTGTCTTGGAATATTAACAGCAACCCTAAAAAGTGTTTTGCCCAAGTATTTTTACTGTGCATAAATAACTTAGATCAGTGGATAGGCTATTACAGATGGTATAAAGGCTGCATCCTCCCCTTCCTACTATGTTTGTCAGACACAGTTGTGTAGCTCTCATGCTGGCAGTTTAACTGCACGTATACAGGAAATGTTTGATATTTGATCAGATAGCATCCCTCTGGCTTGATCAACTGGCGTGAAAGTACTTTATAATAGTAAGAAATGTGCCTTCTGAGCCACTGGCCAGCCAGTGAGGAAATGCTTGTTTTGGAGGTCTGCCACCTAGTAGGAACTTGAGCTTCATTGCCCTAAATCCATCAGTGGCTTCTCTGGTACCTGCTACCTGGGAGCTGTGTGTTCCCTCAGCAACAAGGTTGTGGTTGGCCAGCAAGCGGTGTGTTTTTCTGTGCTTGCTCAGCACTCTATCTCCATCCTGATTCTGCCTGGGAACCCTTCCCTTACAAGGTTTATATTCAAGCAGAAAATCTCAAAGGAATCGAAATAAATGTAACGCTTTGAAAGTACGCAGTACCTTCAGAGTTTTTAATATATAACTGGATTAATGTGTACAGGCAGAGGCAAGCAGTTACAATATGTTATGTAGTTACAATGTGCTTATAAAGGCTTTGCAATATTTTGTTGAAAACAACCAGCCTTCTGATTTGCTACAAACTTTACAGGATTTACTTATCTGGTGCACAGGGTGTTTTAAAATTATTTTCTTTTCCTAGCTAGATAGATGGTGGGGGAAGAGGAGGATCCTTATTCGGGAGCTGAAATTACAAGATAGGGTACTTCCTGTGTTGGTTGTCTTTGATTATGTAAAGGCCAACTGAGAGAAGAGAAAGGAGACAGTGGGGCTTTAAAAACAGTCACAGTGAGGTGATGCTTACTGAGGAAAATAATACGTGGAGGCACTGCTTGGTAAACAGTGAGGATGAATGAACTTCATCTTTGGAGTCATCTGATGTTAAGGGTGCCATGTAGGTGGCTGCCTTCCTTATCAGTCCATCAAAACCTGAAAGATCTCTGTTTAAAATAGAGATCTCAGGTTTAGCACAGTAACAGGGATCTCGTCCACAAATAGAGCCAATTATTGTGTAGGAGACAGTGATTTTCATGGTGTAATCTATTTTTTTCTTCTATCCCAGTGAAAATACAATTCCTTTTCTGTTACAGTACTTCTGCCTTTGGACTTGGACTCCAGCTTTTGTGTAAAGCAGTAGTGGTGGTGGGTTGTGTTACACTTCTGTAGATCACGCGGTCTGTGTTAGAGGACATAAGATAGTAGTTTGCTTGACCTCTGCCTGGAGTCAGTCCTGGATTCAAAATTCTTGATCCAATACAGCCTGTATTTCTTCTGAAGCCTGTGCCTGAGATTTCAAATGATGTGACTACCTAACATAGTGGACCACAGTTTTAAATAATTTTGAGCTCTATATTTCATACCACGTTTATTAAGAAAAATACATTAATTGACTTGGATTCAATAATGGATGCCAATTCTCAGAAGCTTATTTTTCTGTTTGCAGCCTAACTGATGTGTTTTTAAGAGAGATTTACTATATCTTCCCATATTGAGTATCTGAAGGCTGGTTGATGGAAGATGGTGAGGAGAGGGTCAGTGGGCACAAGCTGGACTGTAAGAAGTTCCATTCAAATATGAGAAAAAACTTCTTAATGGTGAGAGTGACAGAGCACTGGAATGGGCTGCCCTGGGAGATTGTGGAGTCCCTTTCTCTGGAGAACTTCAAAACCCGCCTGGATGCCATCCTGAGTCATGTGCTCTAGGCAATCCAGCATTAAGCAGGGGGTTGGACTAGACGATCTCTAGAGGTCCCTTCCATCTCTGACAAATCCATCGTTCAGTGATACAAAAAGAGTTGTCAACTTACTCTTAAGTCATTCACTTCATTAGTAATATGACCCTCTTTTCATGGGAAAAGATATTTCAGAATTAGAGTGACACACTTTTAAAGAATGTGTTAGTAGGTAAAAACAATGAGAATTTTTATGTTTTTTTGCCTTTATAATCTTAAAGACTTAATTCTATTATATGTCCTTCATGTGATGTATCAGTTTTAAATTCTTTTATATAAAATGAAGCCTGTCATAGAGAGGACGTGATGTAAAGCTTTCAGGGTGTAGATACTTGTCGTTAATACTTAATGATGTTCCAGAGATGATATTTAATGATATTTTGTATCGGTTTCTGTGGCTTAAAAAAAGATTATTTTGTTAATTAGATTTAATAAATTGAATGAAAGAAGAGTCCATTTGTCTGGAGCACCAAATAGCCATGATCACTTATTTTGTTTTTCTTTCTTTCACTTCCCTTCCGTCTTCTGATCCCTAGAGGCATGTTGTATTTTCATTGTGTTGCATCTTTGTCCTTTCACTAAATTCAAGCAGAATTCTTTCCTTCCATGTAGTGGTGCCATGCTTCTTCATGAATGATGAAAAGGAATAAAATAATGACTTCCAGAGGCTTTGCTGCACTAAGTAAACAGAGATTGGATTTGTGATCATCTACACTTATTTGCAAAACTAGCTGCATTTATTTTATTTCTAAATAATCACAGTGATTTTCTATTTAAGGATAAGACACATACTGTTCTTATGAAACATGTGCACCAACATATGTGAGAAATCGGAGAAGTCCAGAACCTTGAAATGGACTTCAGTGAGGTGTTACAAAATCTAAGAGTGTCTCTTGTTTTCTAGCCTTTCAGAAATACTCTATTTCTAGATTGTTGCAAATTTCTCACCTTTGTTTTACTTTTTGGGGTTCCTTTGAGTTGGGCACAGTGGCAAATGGGCCAGCAGCCCACAAGATTCAGACGATTACCTAATAATTTAAAGGCATGCAGAGGGTGAGAGAGTATTTCCATTAATAATAAAAAAAAAAGTTTTGACTGCTCTAAGATGGAATAGGAATTACTTTAAAATTAAATAGTACTGCATGGATATGCTGAACAATTGTCTTGGAGTTTTGCTGAAGGACATATATATATAGAAGTAGGGTGTTCCGCACTGAAACCAAAGTAACGCTATTCTAGAAATGTATCTCAAGTTCTTATATTGTACAGTGGTTTTTAGGGTTTGTGTTTTGGGGCATGTCTTGTTTGTTTGTTTGATTATGTTTTCGTGTGTTTGTGGGGCTTTTTTTACAGCCTCCATGTCTTACCATTAGCTTTCACAGCAAGAAAAAAGTAAATAAGTACACTTCTAGTTCTTAGGGGAGCGATGACTTTGGGTTTGCTTCTTAGAGGAATGGTTGACAGTTTGGCAACTGAATCACAGAGGCAAGTAAAACAGAAGGCAAATAGCTTCAAACATTTATAAGCCTCAGAACAGCAACTCACATTCTTTTAAGCAAATACGATAATTTCTAGGTGTGTTGTATGCTTGAGAGCACTACTGATAGCTTTTTCTTTTTCTCAAGTTTTTATATTAAAACACTTACTAAAAGCTCTAGAAGTGGAACAAGAGTGTCCAACGGTGCTATTCCATTTGTATTTGTTGATTATGTAGGATTCTAGTCCAGCTCAAACATAAGTAATAAATAAGGATGAACTTTAAGCTTTTCTGTTTAGAATCAGCCCCTGTTTTTGAGTTTAGAATTTGCCAGTCAGATTGAGAACAGAGCTCCTCCCATTGTGGAAATGTGCCAAATGACAGTAGCTTGGAATTTAGTAAGTATTTTAAGAAATGTGAATGTATTTACCAGCAAGTGAACTAGCCACAAAATCCACTGCCTTTTTCACAGCTATAGGCATGTGTGCTCATATGGGTATATTTTAGAAGGAAGTGTGTGTTTAATTTGGGATTTGGGGGATTGAAGAAGTTTCTGGTAACTGATTTTCTAAAAGTGGTATTGTTTTAGTGCCATTCTTCTAGTTTCTTGTGCAGTATGAATTTTCTGGTTCTTTTCAAAAAATTTTAGTGTCCTGTTTATACTGGTTCTTTGCTTCCTTTTCTTTTTAGAAAGCTGTGTGTGAATTTGAAGATACTTAAGATTAGTTGCCTTATTTCTTAAGCTCATAAAGCTTTTTTTTTTTTTTTTTTTTTTTTTCTCCTAAGCTATGAAGTAGACAGATAAAAAGAAAGATGTACACTTCCACCTCATCTGGAGTTCTAAGAGATGCAAGGAAGTGAGGGGGAAGGAATGCAGGCACAGACTAATAGGCTATTCCCCTCTCTTGATGAATACTTGATTGAATTATTTATTCCTATTGCATGACTGGGAAGGAACACGGAAGGTTTTCAAGCTGCATGTCATTCCGCAGTGCTGATAAAGTACAGTGGCTCTGGTGGTCTGGTCTGAAACAGCTGCTTTCTGTTTGCCTGGAAAAGAAAATGGTGGTGATTTAAGTGGGGGAAAAAAAAAAAGAAAAAAAAGTACTTTTTTTGAACCAAATGCTACATTTTTGTATAGTGCTTTTTAAAGAAGTATTTTCTGTGAATGTCTTGCTGCAATTCTGGTTTAGTTCTATTGCAGTTGTACATTATAATTGCTGCTTTCTGCAGCAAGGTAGCATTCCCTTGTCTAGGGAACCATGTACTACTGCGTGTGTATTAAAAAGAGTTGTGTGCCTAGAGCAAGGAAAAATACATTAGTCCATGTACCAAACTACACTGCCGGTTTCTAGTTGGGTGGGAATGTTTTTGTTTGGTTTTTCAGGTATCCTTTTTTCTTGGTGTGTTTTTTTTCTTCATGTGGCCATCTACAAAGACATCTTCAATCCACTGGGTAGGAAAGAAATGTGAAGTTGAGTTTTGGCACTTCTCATTCTGAATTTGACACCGTTTATTTTCTTCTTCATACAAAAGTTATAAATGTGCTTCTGAGTTAAGTAATGGTAATCATTACAGGAAGCTTTAGCCAATAATACAATACTTTGTTATTGAGATGCACGATGGCAAATGCTATGTTGCTGAACCTGATGATGTATATGTTTAACATATTCACAATGAGTTTGTAAAAGCTGTTTATAATGCAAGTATGGAAGAACATTGAAGAAAGCATATTAGGATGATTTCTAATAGTTTCCTTTAAATTTCATCTTTTAATCCCGCCAAGAAATTTTGTGGATATGCAGTTTGCTTTCCACTCTCTCAGTTTTGATGAAGGGGTTGGGGCAGAGATGTGGCCATTCAAGCCCCTCTCTTTCCTTTAAATGTTGGGGGGGTGGGGGGGGGGAAGCCTCTCAAATTGCTTGTTTTGCTTCAGATTTACTCCAGGCTTTCTTCTAAGACCCTTTCACTCAATTGCATATTTGCCTGAGGGGGATTCCAGAGGCTCCCTTAAATGACATAAGTGCATGAAGAATTAATTTGATTCAGTATTATGGAATTAGATACCTGTCACCTTACCAGAAACCCTTTACCTGGAATATCATTTTATGTTCCTCTAAGTTGTCATTTTCTTTAAAGGCACGTTGTGATATAACCTTCTTTTTCAATTGAGAATCCAAGTTGGAAGAATTGGGGTAATGTCTGTCCCCTGTATGCTTATGACTACTTTTAGTTACTGTTGCTATAGGTGTATTTTCAAAGATCTGCCTTTAGGTTGTCCATATTCATCTGGTGATTTGTGCTGCAAAGTAAATGATTAACAGGTGTTACTTCTTGAAGTATTCGTAATGGCTCTAGATTTGGTAATGAAGAAACGCAGGATAACTACCAGGGAAATAGATTTGTATATTTCCCTTGCTGATTATGCTGTTTATTACTAAAAGTGGGGCTCTGTGAAGTGCTTTCATGTGTGTGAGGTGATTGTGTGTAATGATCAAAAAGGTATTTGCCTCTGTATTAGAGGTAGGGACAGGCAGGCAGTCCTGTCATCATAGACAGGCAGGGACATCTTGCACCAGATCAGATTGTTCACAGCCCCGTCCTTGATCTGCACTCGAACCACGCCAAGTGCCCAAGGTGAGCGTGTTTTGAAGGGTTCTCAATCACTGGGTTCAAGGCAGGGGAAACTGATGATCCTAAGCCAGTAGATGGTTCTGTTCTGAATAGGCATTATTGGCAGACACACTTCTATGGCTTTTTTTCTTCTACCAAGTGTCACACCCTGATAATACAGTGTGAACTTGGCAAACTTCTTTTTTTTTTTTTTCTATGTGGTCATGCAGCTGATACAAGGATTGCAAACATCTTGAGTATTTCAGGATTTCTAAAGAGCTAAGTCAGTAAAACTATCAACTTTGTCTCCTTAGCCTTAATTATTGAATTTTGGAGCATGTTTGGGAAAATATGGATATCTCTCATAGTACCATGAGGTGAAAAAAATAATTTCCTTTTGAATCCTTTTTATGTTGTCATGTCCAGAAGAGTGGATTGCACCCAAACCCTACATTGTTCTTTGTCCACAGATTATAATGAAATAGGTCATAGAAGTTGATCCTTTTCTCCATGACCTTCAAGAACCCTTTATACTTAATAGCTGGAAGTTGTTTCTCATTGCACATAGCAGTAACACTCTAACTTAACTTCAGGTAAATTGTTTGCAGGATCCCTGTTTTGATTCTAATATCAATAATAATACTTCATTAATTACTATCAGTATTTCACTATTTTTCAACAATCCAGTGTAGTATAGTATTTTACTGCTGCCTCTTATTATCAGCTAGCAATCGATATCAGACATTGCAACCTTGATTTTGAAACTAAATTTAAATGTGCGGGGCAAAAAAACAGTGGAAGGAAATAATTATGAAATTACCACTTCAGATTTGCATTTCCTTTTTCATTCATCAGATTTTGTTTTCTTTCAGAGGATACTGTCATATCTGTTTATTTGTTCATCATTTCCCCAGCAGGTGCAAGGGTAGCATTAACTTTCGGGGTTTGTTTTAGAAAAATCTAATCCACTTTATTTTCTGTTGTCCATAATTGTTTTTTACATAGTCTAGAACAGGACTAATTTTTTAAAACTGAGTAAATAAGAAAAATAATTGAAAACATGAGACATGTTTCCAGATGTCCTTCAAAGTCTTCAGCAGTGTGGGTTTTTCTCAAGGTGGAGAAAGGTTTCCTGTTCTATTCTTGCCAACTGGTTGTATTGTCAGATAAATTTTAATGCAGACCTGTCTTACATTATAGAGCCAAGTAAAATAGAAAGTGGAGAAGAAAAAGGGACAAGGGAGGACAAATATTTCAGAAAATATAAAGACTTTTGGATTCAAGCCTTAGAGAAAGCTACTGCCAAGCTGCCTTGAAGTTCCTTTTTTCTGGTTTGTGATCACATTAATGTCTGAAAATGACTGATAAAGACTAAATGAATTAACATTGTTTACAGAAAAGGCTCAGTGGTCATAGGGAAAAATTTTCTTTTAAGAATTACATCCCTGAACAAAACTGAGAAAAATGGAGTGTGAGGGCATATTTGATTGTGAAAGAGACCTGGGGTTATCATCCTAGTCTCACCATAACATTTTCTAACACTTCAAATCCAAGCAATCTGTTTTCCAAGTTCCTTTCGCAACCTTTTTTTCCCCCCTTTGTTTTTTACTTGTGATAGAAACCAATTCCATAGTGAAATGCATCTGGCTAGTAGAAAGCATAGAAAAAACAAGTGAAATTCTTCCTATCTCTTTACTTAAGCCACTGGCATAATACTGGAAATAGCTTGGTAAAAAACAATGATGATGGGGGTACTTGCTGAGTTTTTTTGTGGTAGATTTGGCATGAGGAGAAAGGTCATCTAATGCTTCTTCTCTCATTCTATTATGTCCAGGCTGTTTGTAATGTGTCGCCATATTTCTATATGCGTCTACAATGCCGGTTACTGACATGGATATATTTTCTGCTTCAGCTGGAGGAGTTTCTTTGAATCTCTAACACATTTTGAGTTGTCCATACCCTCCTGGCACCTCTGCTTGATGGGTATTCCTGCAGATATTCCGCAGCTACAGTGCCAAAGAGAAGGTACAATCTTGCAGTAGTGTTTGTGTTTATGAAAAGTAGTGGTTTTTGTAAACTCATGGAATTGTACGCAAATGTAAGTGAATCTGTAACATGGCTATGCTGTACTAATAGAATTGCTTGGGGAAGAATATGCAGATGACAGGGTTAATTCCCTAATATTTACTGTGTTTTTGTTTGTAGATCATATTGCTTTTTGGCAGTAAAGCTGGAGTTGAATGTAACAGTGATTTTTTTTTTTTTAATATGTGTATCATAAATAATAGTAAAATACTGTAGAAAGATGAGGAAATAATCTAGATCTGAGTTTAATCAACAGTTCCCGCTTGATATAAAATTTTAGTAAAGGCAAAGACTGTGTTCAATAGGTTTGATTCAAAACACTGATTTAAGTTCAATCTAAAAACAATATTACAATATGTACAAAGAGTTGTTCCACCTATTCTATTTTATCCTATATTTAGGCTTTTAAAAATGTTACTTGGGTTATAGACCTGCTAATTCAGAGTTGGTCTGCTGCAAATTCCGGTTTCTTGTATGTCAATTCATGTTCCTATATACCTGTGAATGTCTGCTTTCTTGTTCAATCATGGAAGCACTTTTATATTTTGTTTCAAAAATTATGTAATTGATTAATTACTAAATTCTAACTAAAGCCAGGTTGCAGTCTCTGGAGAAAAAGCTGGCTGTCATTTTATCTTGGAATGAACTATCTAGAAAGATCAACCAGTACTAAGTATCAAATAATGTTCTTCTCAGATTTTACCAAAAATCCCAGAAACGTCAAAGCCTAGGTCATCATAAGGCTTAATTATGAATTCAAGTATTTTTTACTGCAGCCAGAAGAAGATCTCTTTAGTGACAGATTAACAAGCACTTCTGTGTTTGTCCAATATTCTTACTATTTGGAGGAGAACCAGGACTGTTGATAGAGTTCCATCCAGCTCCTTTGTTCTGGCTTTACCTAGTGGGGACATCTATTCTTAGCACACTTCTCTGTGAAGAACTGAATCTGAAACTCTTGAAGTATGCTAGTACTTTCTGGCTGCTGATTTATGAAAAAATGGCATTAAAACCTGGTTTTGTTCTGCAGTTGCTTGGTTTGGTTTGGTTTTAGTGCAGATTCAAATACTTAGTAAAGCTTTCTACGTATGCAGTGCCATTAGTGTCACTCCAAAATGTCTCATTACTGTGGGCAGGCAGGGCATTTAGCTGGAAGGAGGTTAGCAAGGCTTTGTCATAAGAATGAAGTTTCTCTTACATGTCTGCTTTGTACTTTATTTCCTGTGGTTTCCCAGCATGATGTATTTTTACTTTTTTTTTTTTTTTTTTAATTTTTCCTTGTTTTCTTTCTTTTTCCTGTGATGTTCATGGGGAAGCCGATAGTAAACTTTCCCAATGTGGTTAACAGCTTCAAAATCTCTTGTAGTAACACAGCACTGCGGTTTAGACTGTTGAACTGAAAGGAATAATTGGTATTGAACTCTCATCTCCAATTTTACAGTCTGATTCTCCCTCTATGGCTTTTTAATGGTTATGATGAGTATAGAGTTGGGGTTTCTTTTAATACATGGAAAAATTCAATAATATACTGGAGGTGTTAATTCTTTTTTGAACCTGACAGCTGAACCTTTTTGAGAACATCCTGCCTTACATCTCTGTGATGATGTAAGCCAGTGCCATTTTCCATTTTCAGGGTGTTTACATGAAGACATAGAATAGATCTGGGAATTTTGCTTCCGTATCACTATAACCCAAGCCAGATTTTACCGATTACCCCCAGCCTGCATCCATTTGCAGAACAGCCGTTGAGCCTCACTAGGAAATTAGGCAGGCACATAAAGTAGACTCAGATTACACTAATGAGCCCATTAAGGGGAGGTATAGGGAGGCTGTCTGGCCAGAATGAAGAACTGAAAGAGATCTGGCTGTACTCCTTGCTTTAGGTTCCTTATGTTCTGTAGCCAGTTTTCACCTTCTCTGTATTTACTTGGGAGGGGGAGGTAGTTGCTTTTTTTTCTCCCCCTCTTTCTATCCTGTGTACTTGTATTTGCAATAAGAAAATAGTATCTTTTCCAACATTTGAGGGAGAAAACCTGACACAACTGGTGTTTGCAGGCTATAAGCATGTGACAAAGCACTAACAAAGCACATTACCTTTCTAAAGTATTTCAAATTACATGTCTGTTCCGTTATGCTCTCTGGCCATTTTACAGAATTCCTCATTTACTACGTGGAAAATCAAAGCACAACAAAATTAGTATTTTTAAAAATAGTCATTAGAAACATCTAATAAAATTCCCATCACATCTATTATATTGTAACAATGTTATCCATAACAGCGAATAAACTTAAAGATGGCTTCAGAATTTTATCAGTTTTAAGTTAATGGAAAAATGTATTTTATATTATAGGTAGGCATGTGTTTTTCCGTAAGGAAACTATAACATTTTGAGCTTTCTGGTAGGTAAAAACCAGGATCCTTGAGCATTTTAAGAATTTGTGAATATTATTCTTTTACTGTTTTAAACCCAGTGAAATACAGTTCTGGGTTCTGCAGTACATATCCTGTTAGTTTTTGTGATGTTTTCTCTGGGTTTTTTTTTTGGTATTTGGTTTTTGTTGTTTGGGTTTTTTTTCTTATTATTATTATATCAAGAAAGTCCTCTTGAATAATAAAACAGTCTTAAGTTTTTTAAACCTAGGTTTGAGGTAACTTAAAGAGCTCATTCTTTTTCAGTTCCTAATTAGTTTTCAGTGTTCAGGAGGGGAGCTTTCAGCTGCAGGTTTTGGGAGCTGTGTTAGTTTGCCATCCATTACTGTTACTTTGCAGTGGTGACTTGCGTTAGTTATGGCTCAATACTTCAGCAGAAAAACAGAAAGGAGAATTTGGTAACAGACCAGCAGAAACCTGTGGAACCCTGGAATATTTGCTACCTGGTAGAACACAAGGCAGAAAACTGGAGGGACAGATGATGCTGAGGGCTAATAGAAAGCTGGTAAAAAGCTGGGTCTTGCACAAGGAGCTGGTTGGAATATGGTGGGTGGAAGATTTACTACTGTGCCTTGGGGATCCTGGAGGAGTGTGAGGAGGAAACCTGGAACAGACCCCCTTGGACCTACTGAGTTCTTAATGTAAGCAATATTAGTGAGGTAACTGTAGCTTCAGATTCAGCAGAGTTTGGACTGACTTCCAAAGGTGTCTCCTAAATTGTTTTTTTCTCTAATTCCTGTAATCCTATTTTACACAAGTGATTAAAAATACAACACCAAATTTACACTAAAGTTATTAGAATGATGATAACAACTTTGAACCATGTAACAGTCTAAAAACATGTATAGCAAGTGCTACACCTGCATGAGTTCGAATAAATCACTTGGAGATGTTTCTGCAGTGTCTAAGTATTGTGTGCAAACTTTAACTAATTTACATGGAGCGTGCTGATGTACCTGTCTTAACAGATGGCTTCTTGATTCTGTGCTTATAAGAGCCAAACCAACAAAAAATCCTATGTACCTGGATGAGTGGTTTCTTTGTTGTGCACAGTGCTTAAATACTTTGTAATATTGTGTGCATGTAATTTATTTATAACTGTATTAAAAATTCATGAGGTCTGAACAAACTGTGGAGCAGTTCTGATTTGCTTCTGAGGCAGTCTCTCTGGATAGTAATTGAACTTTGAGAGGATATACTGTAATGGATCAGCAGTTGATTCACTGTGAAAATTCCAGCACCTAGCTATAAAAAGGTGAAACTCAACTTCTTTACTTCCTCACACCCGTAGCACCCCTAAATCCTTTAACTTGCAGTGAAACATCTTTAAAGGGAGGATTTTCCATTTATTTTTATAAGAGAGAGAACTGCATGTGAAATAGTTGTTGGGAAGTCTAAGTTTTTCTATTAAAAGCTTGGTACAAGTTATTTCTGTAGTATTTTTTTTTTTGTCTTTTGTAGCTGCGACTGTTTCCAATAATTTTCCTATTTCCTAAAAACTGATAAATTTCATCTTCATATACCCTAGTCACTGTTGACAGCAGTTCTGTTGGATGTGAGGGTTCTCTCAGGCACCAATGCGGAGGCTCAGCCATATGCCTCTTAAGAATCCTTTTTCAAATAGCACCCTTAATAGAATAACTAATTTATCTGATGCATTTTCTTCTATTTGTTATGTCCAGCTCCTCCTGTGTAATGTCTTTTTATCTAATGATTGATCAGAGTGACCAGTCAGTAGATTTACGTTGTCTGCCAGGGTCATGGGCAGAGCTCTGTAGATACTAGTATGATGATAATACAATGTGAAGAACATGTGTCTTCTGTAAACAAAAAGAAAAGCCATATTGTTGTTTTAGACAGCTCTGTGGACCCCCCCAAAATTTTTTTAATAATTAAAAAATATTTGATCTTAAAAGGACATAGCCAGTAGCAGTGTAACAAGCCGTTAGCTTGTGTAACAAGGAAAAAAAATAGTTATTCAACAAAATAAATTATTGAAAACTCATACTGTGTTTGATGTAATGGTCTTTCCAGGCTTTAGTTGGAATAATGTATCACATGGATTAACAGGAAATACTCTTTTGCTTAAGGAGTGCATGTAGATAGCTGAGGTTGGTCATACCCAACACAGTGTCAGCAAACGTTTTGCAGTGACTGGAAGTAGATAGGCCTAACTTCTCCTCCTAAATTTACTTAATGTTGAGTTCTTCTCTCACGAGGGAGACTCATTTAGAAGTTCAAGTAATTTAAAATTTCAGGTCATATATTGTTTATATATCGTTATATAGATAGGAAATTCCAAGTGCAGGAGGCAAGAAATTCTGCGTTTGGCTCTGAGCAAAAGCAGAATATGGGTAATTTAAAGCAGTGACCTTTTTCAGGGGAAACACTATCCTTTAGTGGGAAGTCATAACCCTCTTCTGTAATGATAATTGTTTGGATGCAGAGATCATTACATTTGTTTTTTCAGATACTGCTGCTTTATGCTCTGAGACCAAAAAATTCTTACCTATAGAAACGTATAGAAATTTCTACATGCAGGAGGAAATGCATGTTCATTAAGTCTAAGCCGTTTGAAATAATCGGATTGCCATTGTTTTTAGATACACTTCCCCAGAATTAAATCACTCAACGAAGTAGAGATATTTGAGCACTTCTTTGGTTTGATTGGCTCATTAAAGTGGTTGCAGCATAAAACTGATATTCTTGGTGTGACATTGTTAACAGTGATAATTTACTGTAAGATTAACTGATGCCTAGAGATTTCTGGTGTCCAGCTTTTTTTAAAGTTTTTGGAAAAGCCTCTGTCCTATTAATGTTTCATTCTTAAACGGAGTGTTTTCAGTTCATCACCTTTATTCATAGCCCTGATTTTAGGGACATTTAAATGAAACTTTCTCCAATAATGTAGTGCTGGATTTAGGACTGGTAGAGTAGCTGTGGCCTGGGTTTGGGGTTTGTTTTTTTTCTTTTTCCTTTGGTTTTCATTTTACAAAACAATACTAAGATCTCTGACAATGCTACAGTTTACACACAAGCTTAAAACTATCTTGGATTCTCAATGTCAATATATATAACAGTCAGAAATGTCATGACTGGTTTTGCAATGACACTTTTCACAACAGAATGTAGTTGTTAGGCCAAATGGTATGTATCTTGTCTCCCTGTCCATTTTATTTTGCAGGAAGTTTACATTTTATATAGGGAAAAATGCCTCTTCATTTCATTTAACATGTCACTTAATACATTAAAATATATTGCCCTGGTTTTATATGCAACTGTAATAGAAAGCAAATTCACTCCTTTAGAAAGTTACCATTCCCCCATTAATTCAGAAAAGAAAAGTTGCTTATTGTCTCTAAGCTTATAATTTCCAAATGCACTTTCTTTGTAAATGTTCTCTCTTGACAACAAAGATTGTTTGGGAGTCCACCTTAACAACTTTAAACAGAATTGAGGGTTTTTCAAATCTCCTTCATGTGTTAATGGCAGTTGCTAGTGGCTTTGGATGACACTAATTTAACATTAGTCATGTAGCTTAACTCTGTATACAATTACGCTTACTCTTCTGCTGTGCAAGAAAGCAGAGTAGCTGAGTGCTTTCCAATAAGTGGACCATTACACAAGGAGGATCTGCATAACTGGTTTTAGATATTATGTAAAAGCTTCAGTTCTCATATGCTAAATCAAATATGAATTTTTGACTTAAGAACTTGGACCGAATTGTGGGTCTTAAGTTTGTTATAATGTAGCACTTGACAGATAGTAAATGAACATGTGAAACTGAGAGAAACATTTTTTCCAATGTCTAATTTCTGCATATCTTTGCGAATATTAAGCTCTTATTCTGTAGCTCAAAGTCTTGCTAAGGACCACACCAAACCACACCAAACTCACTTTTATTTACTATTTTCTGCTTCACAAAAATGAAAGATTATTCCTGGAAAATTATTCCTTTCAAGCAAAAAGATTTTATATTTCTTTCTTTTACTCAGTTTAAAAATTGTATTATCCAAGAAAAAGTGAAGTGAGCAAATGTGCTGGTGATTGCAATATGTAAGAATTTCATAAATGTCTGGTTTTTGTGTAGGCAGAACATTTTAAAGCAATGCTTCTGCCTGTTGTGGCAATTCTTTTCTTCACAGTTTCATTTCAAGGAAACATACTTTTTGTTTTCAGCTGGCATGCATTCAGTCAAGGTGGAATCTGAGCCAGAGAGCTTCTGAAAATTTAATCCAGAAGTGCTGTAGTACTTCCTTCTTTTCTGAAAGCGTGATTTATTGACTTCTTGCAATCACTGCACCAAATCTGCAATGTAAGAGAAATCTAACTCTGAAAAGTAACTTCCAATATTGGCATTGCCATTCTTGTTTTTCTTGTACTTTTGAGATCTTAATCAGTAAGTAAGGCCAGACTTAGTAGTTCTGAAAAATTTTTATTTTTTTAGATTGGAGTATTGTCTTTTCTTTAAATATTTTTATTCCTTTCCTTAAATTTGAATGCTTAAAGAAACAGATACACTTCTGGAGAACTTTTTTTTCAATTTTCTTTTAAACATCCTGCTCAACTTGCCTTTCTAAAACATTATTTTCTCTGTTGTAGAAGAATAAAAGCTCTTTTTTGCTGTGTTTTCACTAACTTCTCTTAGTTCAGAAACGTACATGATTTAAATGTACAAGATCAACCCCATATGATTTTTGGATTAAATACCTTTTGGATTATTGTTTGGGGAAACTGGCAGTTGCATCCTAAAGAGTTCTTATAGCTAAAGCGAGTTCAGTATTGTAACTGAACACAATTTTGGGGTAATAAGTACTCCATCTGAAGAAAAAAATTTATCCTGTATGATGGTTGCCCTTCTGTGATACTGTCTTTCAGTTAGTGGATGCAAGGAAACTAAACCCTGTGCAGGTACCATGATTATTTGAAAATGCATATAAAATTGTTTCAGGGTTGTTTCATAGCTTAATCTCGAAACAGCTATGGTATCATATTATGGAGTATCCGTGGAGATATTTAATTTTTCTATTTGTTTTTTAAGCATCAAAACAAGGAGTTGGATGCATGCTCATTTAAATCCAAAGATAGAAATAGTGTTTAAAAGCTTTGATGGTTGTCTTTTGCTAAGTTTACACAGAAAATTTATCCAAATTTGCAAATGTAAAAGTCATAATGTGATTCATTTGATGTCATCATATTTGGTGTCATAAAAGAGACGGAGCGAAGGTCACTCAGCACACATGGTCAGTGCTTTTGGTTGGAATCTACATAGTCTTATTTTGACATGAAGTGGTTTAATGACACATAAATACAGCAGCAGATTGAAGGAGGATGGAAAACTGAGAAGAACCCCCACCCCCTCCAAGACATTGATAATGAAATCTTGCAAGGCCGAACATCAGGATGTACAAAACCAAATCTATCCCCCAAAGTAATATAAACACAAAAAATGTAAAAATAAATTAATTATACCAGTCACTGAAACCTAACTCAGAGAAGAGGTTCACTGAACTTTTCATCACCAGATGAAAATTTAAGAGATGAGAATTTTTACTGTAAATATGTGAAAGTAGGAAGCACCGCTGGCTGTCAGGTTATTGAAGAACAGCCTTAATGTAGGAGCAAATCCAATATAAACTTGTCTTTACATTGTAAAAAGAATTAGCAGTTTGAGGAAGCTTTAAACTAGGAGTATTATCCAGGGACTACATGGATTATGACTGCATGACTTATTTGGACCTAATTAGAAGCAGCATCTTGAAATGTTTGTGTTGCCAACAATAAAACCTTCACAGTTTTGTGTTTGCTATATGTTGGCTCTATTCCAGATTTTCTATTTGATACATTAGTGATTGGATTGTTTGTTTGTGAGGACTGAATTTCCTGGATCTGCACTTGATGAATACATTTTCTGACATAAAGGAAAGAGGCAGATCTGTTTGCATAAGTGGTTGCAGATTCTAAAAATGGACTTATTAGAGAAATTTTATTTTCTAAGATCAGCTCTAGTATGCTTTAATTGTTAATCATTTTTATTTCCCGCAATATTAATATTTTTCAGATATCTTCTGAGTATTGCTATAAATTCATACATTGAAATCAGAGATTATTGAATTAAAAATAGCTATTTTGGAATAACTTTGGAAAAGATACAGGTCACGTAAGGTGAGGTGCATATAAAAAGCTGAATCCCTTGAACTGAGCAGAAATTCAGTCCGTCTTCCATTGGTGCTTGGTTTAGCTTTTACAAGCTATGGAAAAAAAATCAAAGTATTAATGAAAGGATTTGGCAAGTTTAGTCCTATTGTATTGCCACAGTCTCCTGCTGGGAATTATCAGGGGTAAAATTTACATTAGGTCTAATTTATTCAATCTCAGAGCTATTAATAATTCAGAAATGTTTTAGTTCTTATTGATGTTTAGCATTATAAGCGGAAAATAGTGTATGTACTGCTAGCTTCTACGTAGGAAATTATTTGAGAGAGGGCAGAATACTATTTTTTTAATTGTTGATTAGAGTAGATGCTTTCTAGATAAATCCATTTTCCTAAGAACTTTCTTGATTTGTATTATAGCCTGCTTCTTGTTTTGCAAACAGAGAACAGTAATATTGAAGTAGTAGGGATAAAACCTGCTTATTTTCTGTAGAAACGGTGACAGTGTGAAGGATGCATCATTGAATAATGACAATATAGTAGTTACTAATTGAAGTCTTAATTTATATAGTAAAACTCAGTATCCCTGAAAAAAGCCATATTCTTTTATATACAAAAAAGAGCATCACAAAGACAATACTATGCAGGTTTGAGTCATCCAATTTGATTGTTTGCCTAATTGAATTCACTGTACATCTTGACCCAGTTTTCATGTTATTAACATTTTATATATAATTAATCTTTGTACATGTGAGACTTATCTGGCTATTGAGACTTCTTAGTATTTCACCTGGCTTCTTTAGGATGCTGAAAACTTTATTTAGGTTTTTCATATAGCACTATGAAATGTACCATAGTACAGAGAATACAGAAAATAATTAATACATAGTACAGAAAATAATATTGTAAGAATTCATCATTCTGTTATGGAATATAGAGTAGTGAGAGCAGATAAGTTGTTTCTAACTCTAAAAAATATGAAGATAAATATACTATGTCTGTATGAGAAACACATTTCATTAGTATTGAGTGTTTTTTGCTGTATGGTTTGGTTTTAAGCTTGCCCATTAGCTTCCTATAGAAAATATAAACAATGTGTTAATGCTTTTCTTTATTAGTCCAGTGGACTCAAGCTGAAAAATTCAAACACCTATGGGTAAAATAATATAGAACTAGATGTAGTACAACTTCATGGAGAAAGTTTTGGAGCAGCAATCTGTTTACATGCCAAATGTAGAAAATGGAGTAATAGAAGTGATGTACTGTTTCTAATGTGACATAAATATGACCCGGAGGCTTTTCTTTGTATGCATATTAAAATACATACTTTAAAAGATCATTTAAAAATTATTCTTGCTTATTCAACCATATTCCACATGAATATATTAATATTTACATTAGTATCATGTTGTTACTGGCTCATTCCTGGACCCAGGAATTTTCTTCTAGTGCTGTACTACTAGATAGTCAGTGCTACGCAGGAGTTGTCTGTCATCTCTCATTTATAACTTGATTTTTCTGTCCTGCTGGATAGGGAGAGTCTACATTCAGGCTTACATGCACAATCTAGCCATTTTGGTTTAGAAGCCTATTTCTTAATACTGAGTTGAAAAACTGGGGGTTTTATGTGTTTGGTTTTGGCTTTTACTGTAGGTTGGTTTTTTGAGGTGTGTGTGTGAAATCTTTCAGAAAGACCCTTGTGAGGTTTGGGGGAGGGAGATGTCAGATTTAGTTTATGCAGCATTCACATTATTTTTGTTTTCTGATTTTGATTTGTTATTACCTCTTAGTTCATAATATAGAAGCCATCAAGAGTACAGAAAAGACAGGGAGAACATTTAAGTCATTAAACCAATCCATCTGTCTTTGTAATTTTTTTTTCACTACATTTGTCTTGGATAAACTGATTTCCATGAGGTAATGATGTAAGTGGTATCAGTTTGCTCCACAGTACTGCAGAGTTTATATATTTGTAGTACTTTTTAGAAGTCATGACAAGAAAATACGGTCACTGAACTGTATCTCAAGATTTGTTTAATAGGTGGGGTTTTTTTTTTTCCAAACATGCGTTGTGATTAGGTTATTAGGGTAAATCATTAATGGAAGAGATTCCTGTTTTGTATTGGAAAAGAACCTTTTTATGTTTTATGTTAACACTGAGAGATGTGCTGCAGTCATTGGCTACGGTGTCTCTAGAGAGAATAATGGGGTTCTTTTTAGCCTTAAGGATGCCACATAAGTCTTGCTGATTAAACTAGTGGAATATGAACAGGCAAGCAGAAAGATTGGTGTCCATATTGATAACATCTGTAACAACTCAGAAAAACTGCTTACAAGGCCATAGTGGTATTTGGTAAAATGAACAGTCATGAACATTTTACATATTATAGACTTCTAAAGAGTGAATTTATCCTAAATGCATAGACAGACACAACAGCTAGTCATATTTGCCAAGTACATGTTTGATAATGAGTAGTTTCTGCAGGCATTGTATTCATCCCCACCCGCATCTATATTCATAGAGTTGACTAGAAGACTGCTTTTCAAGTTTTGTAAAGTCTTTCTCCAAGTAATGAGAGCATTCCCCAAAAGACTAGTTGAACATTACGGTATACATTTGTCTTATTCTCTGAGTGTCTCCCCTTTCTTTTTGTTGACAAGTTTGTTTCTGCCTGGTTTGTTTCTGTAGTCATCAAAGCACAAAGTTGCATGAGTTATTTCTTAGACTGCTAAGCATGGTCCTGCTTGTTCATAGGTGTGGTGGACTGGTCAGTGCTGTGTAGATGTGCTGAAAAACCTGTATTGTATTTAGCCCATAAAGGCCAGCATGACTGTTAGTAGGGCAGCATCATGTGTACAGCTCTTGTTTTATCTGGTTTTAACATAGAAGTTGTTATAATGGCTGTAGATCCTGCTTTCATCTCTTCAGACCCTAAAATAGTTTGTGCAACCATCTAACCATTTTAGATAATAACTGACTGTGTGTAGACTGGTTACATATAGCTGCATGTATATTAACTGTTTGCAAAATTCAATACAGAAAAGGCAAATATAAGTGCAGACCTCGGAATCTGTTACAACACATACCATATTGGTTAATATACCAACAGGAATGGGTTCTTTGGGGAAAACGTACTATTTAACTTAATACTGCTACCACCTTTGTGTAGGGAAAAAACCCTGATAGCAAGAGCTTTCCTTGACTTTAAAAAAAAAAAAATAGACACAGCTGCTCACACTAAGGAAATTCTTGAGAATTTTCAGCTTACAAATGAAGAAGCAGATAATACTTCTTCTGCCTTTATTTCTGAAAGCTGACAATGACTTGTAAGCTAAATAAATGACCTAAGGGTACCAAATAATATTTCCATTACTTACTTTAGCACTTAAGTAAAAATGAAGCTTATGGAGCAAGGTCCTGGCATCCTGCCTCATAAGAATAAGACCAATCTCTCTCCCTTTTTGCTGGTGCATGTTCCCAGGGTATTTAGAGCCACAGATTTCTTCCAGCTTCTGAAGCAAAAGTACATTTTGAGACACAGCTGGTTCTTAGTCCAAGCATAGCTGGGCAGATCTTCAGGGTCACTGGTGCTATGGATTTGAGAAGAGTTTCGCTGGAGAAGACTAAACAACAATCAAACTTTTCATGATGAATCCCTTTAAGATGGCATGGATTAAAGTATTGATTTTTTTAATAAGGGAAGACTTGGCATTCTTGGGCTTTCTGTTCCAGAGAAAACACATTTCTTTGTGGCTTACATTAAAAATGCCTGATTTCTATAGATATTTATTAGC
The DNA here is from genome assembly GCA_013400055.1 of Nycticryphes semicollaris. Lineage (NCBI taxonomy): Eukaryota > Metazoa > Chordata > Aves > Charadriiformes > Rostratulidae > Nycticryphes > Nycticryphes semicollaris. Next base: position 206,741 of record VXBJ01005965.1, read on the forward strand.
AACTTTCTTACCTCTTCACTAGCTTGTGCGAAGACCCCTTTTTGTGTCTTTTACTGTGGTAAAGAGTATTTGCTAAGGACTCAGAAGCTGTTGTATCTCAACTGAAAAGAAGAGGTAGCTTGTCTAACAGTAGGTTGTGTGTCCATGAAAATTTAGTTTCTACTGGAAAATTGTTTAAAAATAGAAAATTTCCTAACTAATCTTAAGTTGATGTAAAAGGTACCTAAAGGCTGACCTGGAAGAGGCAGATTTCTGGGATTTGTGGTGTCTTGTGCTAATTGACTTTGGAGCTGTTACACTCCATGAAAAAGTATGTGGGCAATTTTTTTACCTTCCCAAGACCCCCCTGATATTGAGTTCATACCTTCTTAAGAAAAAACATGTCTTCAGCCAGCTCTCATCTCCTGGGTAGAACAGTGACATTTGTGGTGACAGAAACCTACAACAAATGGAGCGACTAATCTAAATCCACTTCAGATTGGGAACTGGGCCTTGTGGCACCCTGACCAGTATTCACAATGTTTCTGTACTGGGTGTCTGTGGCACCAGATGTTTTGGTGGGGGGCTGAAGGGGTGGCCTCTATGAGGAGAGGCCAGGGGTGCCCCTTGCTGCTCCGACTGACCTGCCCCAGGGCACAGCTGAGTCCCTTAGCCAAAATGGTGGCATCTATGGGAGAACACATCCAACAAAGGGGCAAAATGCCACATGTCAGTGTGAGAAACACAAAGGTCAGTGGAAGAGAAGCAGGAGGGGCTGCAGATGCTGGAGCCCAGGTGTTAGTGAAACTTTTGGGATAAGCTATGGTGAAACAGGTATTTCCCTGCAGCCCATGGAGGAGCATGCCAGAGCAGACATGCACCATGCAGCCTGTGGAGGACACCACACTGGAGCAGGTGGGTATTCCTTGAAGGAAGTGTGGCATGTGGAGAGTCCATGTTGCAACAGCCTTATCCTGAAGCCTGTGGGAAAAACTGAATGAGCAGCAGAGAAGAGCTGCAGCGGTCTCACCTCAAGCCCCTCGTTCCCCATCTTCCTTGTGCCACTTGAGGAGGGAGGAGGTATAGAAGTTGAGAAAGAACGAGTGAAGTTGAGCCAGAAAAAAAGGTGCAAGGGAGAGGGGAAAGTTCTTTTACGTTTTGTCTTTGTTTCTCGCCACCCAAATCTATTGTAATTGGCAATAAACTATTTTTCCCCAAGTTGCGTCTGTTTTGCCCCATGATGGTAATTGGTAAGTGATCTTGCTGTCTTTTATCTCCATGCATGTGCCTTTTTGCTTCATTCTCCCCCACCACATCATTTTGAGGAGCAGGAGTGAAAGAGCAGCTGACTGGGAGTCTGCAGGCAGCCAAGTCAACCAAAACTGCAATACTTACCAATGTCAGCAAGCAGGACTGGATTCCAATTTGTGTCTATTCATAAAATTGGTTTATTCTGAAGATGCTGTGCCATGCGTGTTAACTGCAACCTCACTGTAGAAAACAGAAACCTAGAAAGAAGTGATCTATTGAAAATTTACTGTTTGTTGTATTTTAATCAACTTACTGTTTTTAGGTCTTTTGAAAATACATCTGGCCTCGGAGTACTGAAACTTTGGGGAGATTATGCCGTGTTTTGTGTATAAATCTAAACCCCTTCATCCATCATAACTGCCTTAATTTTGGAGCAGAGCACCACCAAAGTTACAATTAAAATCAGGAACATGCAGGTCAGGAAACTCAAAAAGGGCAAGATTAATCTTCAGCCCAATTGCTTCCTGCTTGTGCATGTGGCTTGAAATACAAAATTCATGCATGTAGTACCTGTCTAATAGTGTAATATAACAATGAATTTAGCAAGCATGGTATAAGCCACCAGATGGAGTAGTGTTGCCATCAGAAATGAACAGAGTGATTGAAAGGACAGGTTTTTCCTTTATACTTTTATATAAAAGCTGTGAGGTTTTGGTTTTTTTTTTTTTTAAGATACTGTACCCACTTGATGTATAGATCCTTATGTTAGAACTTGTAACTATTGACTGCTGTACATTGCGGTACAATTATGTACATTTGTTTTTTACAATAACATGTGTTTTACTATTTAGGCTAGGAAAAGGGTTAATGTTTTTCCTTTCTTCTTGTGAGATTTGTATTAACCTGAGCTCACAAGTTGTATGCAAATTTGGCATTTTTCTCCCCCACCTTTTCATTTTTTTCTTTACCACATAGCTTGTATCTGTTTTCTGTGTCATTGCTTTAGGAAAGCTAAGTTATCTAGTTTTCTATTAAGTGTTTGACAATTAATTAAACAATTCTTGCTACAGTGCTTTAAAATTGAAAAAGAGGCAGATGATGACTATGTCAAGAGCTTTTATTTTGAGATTTTTGTTCCTGTTGCCCTCTATTTTCTGTTTCTTTTTTTTTTCTTGTGTTCTCCTAGGATCTTGCACAAGAACCTAAAAACATTTAAAATTTGCAGAATGAAAAGATGGCACAGGCAATGCTGGTACCACCAGGATCTGAGAGCTTCTTCTATTTCACCAAAGAATCTCTTGCAGCTATTGAAAAACGTATTGCTGATGAAAGATCTCGTTGTGACAAAGATGAGCATAAAGATGATGATGGTCATGAAGAAAATCACCCAAAGCCAAGTAATGACTTGGAGGCAGGAAAGACACTGCCATTTATATATGGTGATATTCCTCCAGGAATGGTATCTGAGCCCCTGGAGGACCTGGATCCATATTATATCAATAAAAAAGTAAGTGTTTCACTTCTGTTGAACTATAATGTGATAAATGCTCTGGTGTGTAGATAGTCAGAAGCTCTGGTTGAAAGCATTATGAAGTATGTGTTGATTAGTTTGAATACACTATCAATATGACTGTAACTCTTCTGCTTATTTTGCTTATTTTTTAAAATAACTTTTCTTTCTAAGGATTCCTTATGGTGATATTTTGAGTTAGTGGGTTTTTCACTGGATGTCATTTAATCTCTTCAAATCTGATTGAATGCTGAAGCATTGGAAAACTTCCTCCAAGTCTGGCTACTTTATTCCTGAAGATTCTAGAAAATGTAGATAGTTTAGATCTACTTTAGAAGAGTGGTCTTTGTCCAAAGTGCTCATTCAGTCATCTGCCAAAACAAATGGCTGTCAAACATTCCTTGACATTTCATAGAAATATTTGTTTTACAAAACATTAAATATTGAACTCTATTTGAATAGGGAGGGACATAAGTAAAAAAAAAAAAAAATTATTATCACATGTTGCCAGCTCATGTGATGTGATTTCAGTGAACTGGTAACATAAGAGTTTGTTGGGATAGAGTTTGCTTCAGGACCACTGCAACTGTTCTGAGTTTCTTGGGGGGGATTTGATTTTTCTGGCTCGTTACATTTTTAGTGATATTTTTATCATCAAGATGACTTTTAATACCAATCCCCCAGCAAGTAATCCCTCCCTGCATTGCCCTATGAGGAACATGAGAGAGTATGCTGGTAGGACAATTTATGGTCACATGCCCTCAATAATAGTGTATTACAGGGCAAGGAAGTTCTTGAAAGTCTCTGCATCATTCCTCTTAAGAGTCATGGAATTATCAGAGTTGGAAGGAGCATCTAGGCCAACTCCCCTGCTAACGCAGGATTGCCCAGGGCACATTACTTAGGGCAGCATCCAGGGGGGTCTTGAAAATTTCCAGGAAAAGGGACTCTACAGCCTCCCTGGGCAGCCTGTTCTAGTGCTCTGTCACCCTCACCTTAAAGAAGTTTTTTTCTCATATTTGAATGGAACTTCCTATGTTCCAGCTTGTACCCGTTGCCCCTCATCACTGGGAACCACTGAAAAGAGTCCGGATCCATCTTCCTTCAACCCACCCTTTAGAGACTTGTAAGCATTACTAAAGTCTCCTCTTGACTGTCTCTTCTCCAGGCTTGAGTCCCAGCTTTCTCAGCCTTTCCTTATAATGGAGATATTCCAATCCCCTAATCATCTTTGTTGTCCTACGCTGGACTCTCTCCAGTAGGTCCCTGTCTCTTGAACTGGGGTGTCCAGAACTGGATGCAGTTCTGCAGATGTGGCCTCACCAATGCAGAGTAGAGGGGGAGAATGACCTACCTCAGCCTACTGGCCACACTCTTCCCGGTGCAACGCAGGATTCCATTGACCCTCTTGGTGACAAGGGCACATTGCTGCCTCGTGCATAGTTTACTATCTACCAGGACCCCCAGATCCTTCTCCTCAGAAGTGCTTTTCAGCAGGTCCAACCCTAACCTATATTAGTGTGTGGCTTTCTTCCTCCACATGTGCAGGACCCTACACTTGCCCTTGTTGAACCTCCTTAGGTTCTTCTCCGCCCAGCTCTGTAGCCTGTCCAGGTCACGCTGGATGGCGGCACAGCCTTCTGGAGTGTCAGCCAGCCCTCCCAGTTTGATATCATCATTGAACTTGCTGAGGATACACTTGGTCCCCTTGCTCAGGTCATTGATGAATATGCTGAGGAGACTGGGTTCAGTATTGGCCCCCAGGGGACACCACTGGTTACAGGTCACCAATTAGACCCTGCTTCATTAGTCATAATGCTCTGAGTTCTGTCACACAGCCAGCTCTCAATTCACCCTACTGTCCCCTCATCTAGCCCAAACTTCCTTATTTTCCTAATGAGGATGTTATGGGAGACAGTGTCAAAGGCCTTGCTGAATTCAAAGTAGATGACATGTGCTGCTCTCCCCTCATCCAGCCATCCAGCTATAACATCATAAAAGGCTTTCAGGTTGGTCAAGCATGATTTACCCATGGTACATCCATGTTGATACTTTCCAATAATCACTTTAAATCTGCATAGATGCATATTTTTCCCCAAAATTTTATATAAATGCTGTGGCTTTGTCTAATGTAATAGAGAATTTGTGGCTCAGTATCAGTTCAGCAAAACAGTATAAAAGTAACATTAATGTCAGTATCCCCACATTCACTTCTCATATGGGACTAAGTGTAAAGACTAAAACTGTGTACTTTGCATTTCAATATTGGGTCTATGTTAGAGGCCCAATATAGATGTGAAAACAAAATTAAATTTGTATGTGTGTACTGTAATGCGACTCAGTTTCTTTTGTAGATGTAAGGATGACAAAAGGAGAAAAGGGCACAGGTGATGACTTTGGCAAGTACAGATGAAGAAATTATGTTTTTATGTAGGCATGAGAAGTGGAATAATGTTCAAAATAAAAGCAAAATTTAGTTTACATTAAAAAGGCAATATAAAATAAGCAGTAAGTGGTTATTTTGTGTAAATCAAGAAAATGCTTATTGAATTAAAAAAGTAAAACAGGTTCCTGAAATGAAGTACTGGATAATCAGATTAGTATCTTGCATGTAATTAAGTGACCAAAGAGCTGTATTATCTCTGGAAGAAGCAACTAGGTTGAATGAATGTTGTTGGTTTGTGGCTTTTTTTATTACAGAATGTTGAAGACTAATAATTAGATGTAGTTGGTTTAGTTCTGTTAGTTGTCTCAACTTCACAAACGCTACTGTCAAAGGATCTATTTCTGTTACAATAGAATATCGTTAGAAAACAGAAAGATTCTGTATTAAAGTCTGCTTTTGTACAGATATTAGATATATTTGGGGAGAATAATCATAAAATGCAGATGGAATTAAGGTCCTATTATATGACATTTTCATTGTGTGTCATAGAAAAAAATCACAAATGGTTGCATAAATGGTACTAGTGATGACTGCACAGGTAATAAAGGCAGTTAAAACCTTTAAAAGCCATGGTTGACTTACATCAGAATTAGGTTTAAAGTGCTGTAACAGTTAAATAGTTGCATGTGGTCAATTAGTTGCTTTGTTTTGCATTGCTAGCATTGATCTGAGGTGCAAGTAATACAGTTGGATTAATTTTTAATATTAAAAATGACAAATTTTTAATTAAATTTTTAATGTAATTACATAACTCCAGAAAATGCTAACATGAAGAGTTTAAGGGCAGAGAGACAGAGAATGTGTGATGTTCATTACTCCTGTAAAAATTCAGAATCTGATATTTGCTTGTATAATACTACTGAAAGTCAATTTGGCTTCTTATATCTGTGTAAGGGCAGCCTTCGTTTATGGCAAAGTTGCTAACATGTATCTTTAATTTCTTATTTCCTACCTCCCCCTCCCCCCCCTCCCTTTTTTTATATATATTTTTTAATAAAAAGACATTTATAGTATTGAATAAAGGGAAGACAATCTTCAGGTTCAGTGCCACACCTGCCTTGTACCTTTTATCTCCTTTCAATATTATTAGAAGAATAGCTATTAAGATTTTGGTTCATTCATATCCTTTTCAAGTGGTTTGTTAAAAAATATTTCTGGTTTTTTAAAGTATTTAATAACACTGTTTTTTGGTTTAGTGTTTAAATGCATTCCTGCCCTTAATTCTTTCTCTCAAAATGAATCAGAGCTAAGATTTGTCTGTTTAAATCTCTGAATAAATTCGGAGGAAGAGATGCCCAGCATGTATACCTAGATTACAGAGTTACTGGTATAGCCCTCATTATTGCAAAACATCTTTGTAGTATTTATGATGTAGCTAGTAATAGTAAACTGATTTGTATCATATATGTTGTCAATATTTTCTGCCTGGTCAATTCCTCATGTTTTGTGCAATGCAAATTCAGCATTAAAAAAAGAGTATGTTCCTTAACTACAGTCAACATTATTCAGCATGCTCATTATGCTCACTATTTTGACAAACTGTGTATTTATGACATGGAATAACCTTCCAGAATGGACAAAAAATGTAGAGTAAGTATGCCTAAATTAGTTAACAATTTTTTAATGTTTTAAAAATGAAAAGCTAAATTAAGAGCTAGACCATGTAGTTTTACTTACCCTTGTGGGTAATACCAGAATTCTCCTTTTTCTAGCCTGGAGTTTGATCCTAGCTGTAACACAAAGCAACATAAACCTGCGAGATCTAGGAAGGAAAGAAGCTACATTACCATTAACATTTTTTTTTTTCTGAACAAAACTCTGATTAGTACTCTTGTTGAGAATGTAAAACAAAACAAGTAATGTTTTTATGCATTGTCCCTGTTGAGATGTTCCTTTAGCTTTAAAAAAAAAAAAAAAAGGGGGGGGGGGGGGGAGAAATTAGCCATTCAACCTATGTTCTTCCCCAGTTTGGAAGATGCTTTCTATAGCCCCTATGAAGCACCTTCATTTTGTGCAATGAAATTTCAAAATGGGACACAATCCCTCTTTAAAGAAAATAACTCTGCTGAGGATTATTTGATATTCTCAAGTGTACCTGGTCAGCCATCAAGTAACTTTAGTAAACACTAGGTTTCACCCATGAATTTTATTTCTGACATGGCAACCATGCTTAAGTTTTTAAAGGAGCAAAAATATTTTTTTCATGTTAGGCATGATTATTTGTGCTGACATATCAAAATCTTATATGCCAGAGGCTGCAAAAATATGTTTCAGATAAAATAAATAAATAGAACCAGTTGTCTTGCAGAAGAATGGTGGAAAAACAGTTATAGTTTATGCAAGTTAGTAACTTCTATTACAGTGCATGTACTTATCATTGTTTTGGAGTGATTTTCTTATATACCTATGATGTTGTATCATGGAACAGCAACCTTTAACTTTGGCTTGGATGTTTTCTTATAGGTACACTTTCACAGGAATTTATACTTTTGAATTTCTGGTAAAAATCCTTGCAAGAGGCTTCTGTATAAATGATTTTACTTGCCTTCGTGACCCCTGGAACTGGCTTGATTTTGTTGTCATTTCCTTTGCGTAAGTATAGGGGTTTTTTTTAAGTAAGTAACACTTAGAACGTTTTTGAACCTATAATAATTTGTTTCAGTTATCTTAGCTCATTTAAAATGAGTTATAGTTGAAGTGTGTTTCAGCTTTTTCCACTTTAATATCTTACACTCGTGTAGCACACAGCAGAATTTGTGTGCTACTTTTCCACAGTATGAAAGAGGAATTACCACTGAACCACTAAATTTTAATTAGTATTTAAAAAATAAAATCAAGGGAATTCTTTTAATTTTTAACTTGCATTCAATGGAAATACTTAAGGGTGTGTTTCTTAGGGAAAATTTCATTGAAACAAGAAAATATGAATGCAAGTCTTTCATTTAAAATTGCCCCTTCCAAAAAAACCAATATTCTGGATTGCAAGTCCAGGTAAGTAGTATACACTGTATGTTAATTCTGAATAACTGTGATTTAATCCTACAGGTATATAACAGAATTTGTAAACCTAGGCAATGTTTCAGCTCTTCGAACTTTCAGAGTATTGAGAGCTTTGAAAACTATTTCTGTAATCCCAGGTAAGAAGTAACTGTGTAAAATGGTAGGCCCTCTACATCACCTCTGTTTAATTTTGTGTGTGCTGTCATTGTGTTTGTGTGTGGAATCCCTCACTGCAGATATGTGACAGAGTTTGTGGACCTGGGCAATGTCTCAGCGTTGAGAACATTCAGAGTTCTCCGAGCTTTGAAAACAATATCAGTCATTCCAGGTGAGAGCGAGGTTAAATGCTGAGGCTGACTGAAATTCCACAGAAGCTGGACTCATATTTTTAAGAGAACCATCCAGGTTTTAGTCTTAACTTCAATTTGATCCCTTTTTCTAATTCTCTAAAACACTCAGCCTCAGAGTTTAATACATTCTTGCATGAGAAATTTAATTACATAGCCTGTGTATATTTCCATTTCATGATGTCAAATTTTCTTTCCCACATTAAGAATCAAAATTAATTATCTTTTCACTTTCCTCTTACTAATGTGAATGTTACTATTTATCAAAGGCATTTGGGATTGAAAATTTCAGTGTGTTTAAAACAAATCTTGATAAAACCAAAGGAATAAGATAATGAAGAGTAGCATGGGAATTGCATGATGTATTTATTACCTCAAGATGCCCATCTTCACCAAACCCCACCTCCAGTTGGATGGGATGCAATAGAATGTAATCATTAACGTTTCTACTGCAATGCAATTGTGTTCTGGTTTTGTGTGCTGTTATAGAGCCAATATATTGTGTATTGGAATAGAACACTGGCAAAGGTTTGGAGCAAGAGGCATCAAGAAGAAAATAAAATGAACAATTTTTTTTTTACCTGTAGTTTACATGTATAGAGAGCATGAATAGAAAGTTACTTCTTTGAAGAGCAGGTGCTTTGGAATGTGTACAATTCATTCTCATTCATATTCAAGTTAATTTTTCAGGAACAATGAGACTTATTTGTACCTTTTTCGTTTGGAAAATATTTTAAGATTATTTTTGTGAAACTATGCATGTTATTTAATAGTATGTTGAAGTAGTTCACATTGTGTTTTAGCTTGGCTAAATATTAAATATTATAATAAAAATCTGCCTCTGTTTGCAGGCTTGAAGACTATTGTTGGAGCCTTAATTCAGTCTGTGAAGAAGCTCTCAGATGTAATGATTCTGACTGTGTTTTGCCTGAGTGTATTTGCACTAATTGGACTGCAGCTGTTCATGGGCAGTTTGAAGAATAAATGCTTGTTTTGGCCATCAGAAAATTCAACATCTTTTGGAAAAAACCTAACTCTGTACTTGAATGGTACAGTGTTTGACTGGACAGCATATATTGAGGATGAAAGTAAGAAATATTATTGTAACCTGTTATATTTGTTGTGTATAAGCACACATAGTAGGCTTAAGATAAAAGTAGGCTTAAGATAAAAATCAGTTAAATAGAATGACAAAGAGTTGGGATTTTTATGTATTGCATCTCAGACTCATGCTCACATGATTGTTCTTTCCATTAACTGCACTTAGAAGCATTTGTAACCCTAATTTATAGGGTTAAGTTAGGTTTAGAATCACAGAATTATGCAGGTTGGACAGGATCTTCCCAGATGTCCTGACCAGCTGCTGCTCAGCTGCAGGTCCAGTTAAAGCAAACTGTTCAGTGCCATGTCCAGTCAAGTTTTTAATAAGGACTGAGATTTCACAGCTTCTCTGGGCAGCCTGTTAGGGTGTTTAACGTGTGTCATGGTATATTATTTTTTTAATATCAATTGAGAATTTCCCATGCTGGAGTTTTTACTAGTTGTCTCTTACCCTTCCAGTGTGTACCTCTGAGAAAAGGCAGGCTCCATCTTCATTACAGTCTTTCACATGATACTTGTAGGTAGTCTGAAGATCCGTCCCCCCTTCTCAAAGCTGAACAAAACCAATTCTCTCAGCCTCCCCTTGTATCTTATAAATATAAATATGCTTATAAATAAGGCAGAGAAGCACTAGGTAAATATCAGAGATTTCCTAGATATGATGTACTTTTATTATTAGGTAGAGGTAAGAAACCAGTTGATCTCTGTGAAATGAAGAGCTCACTAGACAAGTAGATATTCTGGTGGGGAAGGAAATGGTATTCGTCTGTTGGACCAATGGTTGTTGTTCCTAAGAGGGCTTAAAAACACATCTTTATCCAGATATTTTTGTTTATCCAGATATTTCAATCTTAATCTCTGCAGGATGAAGTGTTTATTATTATTCATTTTAATTGCCAAAAATGTGATTCATTTTAATGTGTGCGTGATGGAAGTGGATCTACAAGGTATAATTCAATAATTAATTGTAAAAGTAGTGTATATAAGTAAAAAGAAAGTGGTATAATAATGGATGCTAGCTTTCCTCCTCACTGACCAAAAAGTAAAAGAAAATACATGCTGAGTTTTGATGAGTCATATTTCCATCCTTAATTAAAAATGGACATTGAAGGTCTCTGCTGTTTTCTTTATTTTCAGAATTTCTTTACTTCTGAATTGGTAAAGTTCTGGAAATTATGCAACCGTATTTACATTTTCTATGCAATCTATAATTTTAGCTAGTTTATTTGCCATCAAGAAGAGACACAAAAATGGAGTGGTGATAGTGTGATTTGTCAGCTTTCTGGGCAATTTTGGTTTAAATGCTGTTGAATGCTTATGAAATCTCACTTCAAATAGATTCTGTCTCCCACTAAGTAGCAATGTAAAACTAAAAGAACTAAAATGTCGGTTGCTTCCTATGCTATAGCGGTTGACTTTGCTGCAAGTCTCTGCAGAGCGCTGATGGGGGAAATGCAGTTCCACCTAGCCCTCTATGTGTTACTCCTTTCTCCTATAACCTGTTCTTAAACATTCGTATGTGTCAGTTGCATTTTAATTTCATTGAGCTTGATTGCGAGTCGTCCTATTTCTTTCAGCACATCATATGCCTGTCAGCTGTGACTGAGTGTGATAACCTTCAGGGGTTTTTCCTAACCCCTGTGTGTTTTTGGTTATTAAGAAAAAAGCCACACTCACTTTCTGAAAAGACAGGCACAGATTTTGGATCCAGGTGTCAAAATAGTGACGCCTGGCATTTAGCTCAGTATCTGAACATTTAGAGTTTTGTCCAGATCTAAAGATATTATGTAAGTAACAGGATTATCGTTTTTTCTAATGTTGTGTAAGTACTGTTCTTGAATGGTAGGATTTTGGCATCACTAGATTTTATTTGTTTGGCTTAGAATCCTGTCTTCATAAAGTCTTCATTCTGTGTGCTGTTTCTCACTATTTAAATACTACAGTAGAGTTTTGTCCTGTGAAAATCAAAGCCTTTTGAAAGGTACATTGAGGATACTAATTGAGAATGACAGACAATGAGATTAGTTGGGATAAGTGTTTTTTCCAGATCTCTGTCTCTTCCAGATCCCAGTGCCTGGCTGACCTCATGGTGAAAAGTTTCTCCTTATGTCTAGTTGGACCATCTCTTGTTTCAAATTATGCCCATTGTCAGTAATTCTTCTGCCTCACACCAGTGAGAAGAACCTGGTTTGATCCCCTTGATAACTCCCCTGTAGTTGCTGAACGCTTTCTACCAACTCCCCCCACAGTCTTCCCTTCTCCAGGCTGAACGAGGTCAGGTCCCTAAGTCCCTCCTCACAGGGTGAATGCTCCAGCCCCTTCATCATCTTGGTGAACTTCTGCTGAATTTGCTCCACTTTTATCAATGTCTTTCTCACATTGGAGGGGCAAAACCTGGACACAATATTCTAGGTAGAGGATAATGAGTGCTGAGGTGCTGACCTGAGGGGAACAGTCACTTCTCTCACTCTGCTTCCCTTCCTATAGCCTGGGAGGCTGTTGTCCTTTTTGTCTGCCAGGGCACACTTCTCACTCACGTTTCCCTTGCTGCCTGTCTGCCAGGACCCCAGTGCCTTTTCCACAGAGCTGTTCAACATCTAGTCAGCTCCCAGCTTGTATCATTGCAAGGGTATCTTCCTTCCCAGTACACAAATCTGCATTTGTGTTTGTCAAATTTTGTCTCCTGTCAGCCCATCCCTCCCGTTCCCCTGAATGGGTTCTTCCCTCACTCATATCAGCTTCTTCCCCAATTTGTTTTAATCTTTCTGTATTCTTTTTTTTTTTTTTTGACAGCACAGTTGTTAATCACTAACATAAAATATATTCCTGTATTTCTGAAAGCTACTGACTTATAACTAAAAATTCTCTAAAATTGTTTGTAGTACAGCAGCTGTTAGAACATTGGCATTGGAACATCCATCTTCTTTTTAAATGTTGTCAGTCACAGGATGCGATAGTTAATATTGCTTTATTTTCAAACCTGTTAGTCAATCATTGTAAATAGTTTTGTTTTAAATAAGATATACTTTAATTGTTTGATTACAAACACCTACTGAATAAGAGAAGGACTTTTAAGNCAGTGTTTGCTATGATTCAAGAGGAGAATATGCAATTTATGTTGTTCTAATCTTTGTTCTAGGATTTTTTTTTTACATTGTGTTTTTACTTCATTCTTTAATTTTGCAACTTAACAGTATGGATGTATTCCCCATTATTGGGAAAATATAAACGGGATATTACAAACATTCAAAACCAACCAACATTCAAGCCATGATAACTTGAAACAGGTTCACCCTCGGGGAAAAAAAAAAAAAAAAGGAACACGCACACACCCCCACCACACCAGAACA
>VXBJ01005965.1:219746-287215 GCA_013400055.1 Nycticryphes semicollaris
CCCAAAAAAACCTCTTCCATTTATAATGAGTTTGCTTCCTATTTTTTCTCTAGGTCATTTCTATCGCATAGAAGGAGCAAAGGATTATCTGCTTTGTGGCAATAGCTCAGATGCAGGGTAAGGTACACTGAAAATTGCATACTGCCTGTTTAAACGAAATGCAAAGATTATCACTCTAAACTTAAAAAGCTAATTTACCTACCTAACTTTATAGGCAATAATACAATAATATGTGGTCATGGTTCATAGTAAGTAAACACTTCAGTAAGTGAAAATGTTGAATGAGAAAACACTATGAGAATGTTAAATAAGAAAATTCACTACTACAATTTCTTCCAAATAGGTAATCTGAATCTACCTTCTTTCAGTTTAAAATGGTTACCCTTTGTCCTATCACTATACTCCCTGATAAAGAGTCCCTCCCCGTCTTTCCTGTAGGCCACCTTTAGGTACTGGAATGCTGCTATAAGGTCTCCCCAGAGCCTTCTCTTCTCCAAGCTGAACAACCCCAACTCTCTCAGCCTCTCCTCATAGAAGAGGTGCTCAAACTCTCTGGTCATCTTTTTGGCGCTCCTCTGGACCCACTCCAACAAGTCCATGCTCTTCTTATGTTGGGGTCCCAGAGCTGGGCACAGTACTCCAGGTGGGGTCTCACAAGAGCAGAGTAGAAGGACGCACTCACCTGCTGCGACCTGCTGGCCATGCTTCTTTTGATGCAGCCCAGGATGTGGTTGGCTTTCTGGGTTGCAAGGGTACATTGCTGATGCATGTCAAGTGTTTCATCCACCAACACTCCCAAGTCCTTCTCCTCAGGGCTGCTCTCAATCCATTCTCTGCCCAGCCTGTGTTTGTGCTGGCGATTGCCCTGACCTACACACAGGACCTTGCCCTTGGCCTTGTTGAGCTTCACAAGTTTTGCATGGGCCCAAACATCAAGCCTGTCCAGGTCCCTCTGAAAGGCATCCCTTCCCTCCAGTGTGTCAACTGCACCACACAGTTTGGTGTTGTCAGCAAACCTGCTAAGGGTGCACTCAGTCCCACCATCCATGTTGCCAACAAAGATGTTAAACAGTACCAGTACCAGCCCCTAAGGAATGCAGTCATCACTGCTCGCCACTTGGTCATCAAGCTGTTGACTGTAACTCTTTGAGTGCAGCCATCCAGCCACTTCGTTATACTCTGAGTGGTCCATCTGTCAAATCCATGTGTAGATGATGTCAGGTGCTCTTCCTTTATCCACCACTACTGTAACACTGTCATAGAAGGCCACTAAATGTGCAAGGCACAATTTGCCCTTAATGAAGACATGTTGGCTGTTGCCAGTCACCCCCTTATTTTCCATGTGTCTTAGCAGAGTTTCCANAGTCATCACTGCTCGCCACTTGGTCATCAAGCTGTTGACTGTAACTCTTTGAGTGCAGCCATCCAGCCACTTCGTTATACTCTGAGTGGTCCATCTGTCAAATCCATGTGTAGATGATGTCAGGTGCTCTTCCTTTATCTACCACTACTGTAACACTGTCATAGAAGGCCACTAAATGTGCAAGGCACAATTTGCCCTTAATGAAGACATGTTGGCTGTTGCCAGTCACCCCCTTATTTTCCATGTGTCTTAGCAGAGTTTCCAGGAGGATCTGCTCCATGGTCTTGCTGGACACAGGTGTGACTAACTGGTCTGTTCCCTGGATCTTACTTTTTTCCCTTAATAGTAGCCCCCTTCACAGATTAGATCTAATGAACCTTCATTAGAAGCTCAAGGTACAGTAATTTTAAAAGAATTTCAGCTTTATACATTGTTTTTATATGCATTGATTTGCTTTTTATTTTCTTTTTCCTTTTTTCGCTCCTAGTAAATGTCCAGAAGAGTTTATCTGTGTGAAAGCTGGTAAAAACCCTGACTATGGATATACTAGCTTTGACACATTCAGTTGGGCTTTCTTGTCACTATTTCGACTGATGACACAGGACTACTGGGAAAATCTTTACCAGAAGGTGAGTATGTTGTAAAAATTGTTGTTACTGCCTTACTGGTCCCAAATCAAATGTGCAACAGACCATTCGTGTTTATAAGACAGACCATCACTACAGATAGCAATTGAATATTGACATTATTCATGAAAGGAGTCAAATTCAGTTGCAGGATTAAGCAGACATGGGCACTTTCTACAAAATCTACCATGACTTCTGAAGAGACACAGAAAGTTTTCTTGATACTTTATTTCATTGTTACAGTTTCATTTTGTGCTTCATGATAAAAACTTATTCTTAAAAATATTGAATTTAAATCAATAAGTAAAGATACATTTTGACAGCAAAATCTGAATCTTAATTTCTGTAGTTTGAATCCTCTTTTGGATAACTAAGATAAATTACTACTGACCATAGCTTTTCATTATATGGTGTGTGAAAATATGTTAATTTTAATAAATATTATTCTTTAATTACTTAATGGATTGTACCATCTGTAATTCTTTTCCTTATTTCAAAGGGAGGACATGCTAATACATGGTAAGCATACTAAGCATCCAACCTGTGATGTGTGATTAACATTAATTATTCTGATCCCACATTCTTCTCAAGATTATTAGGCATTAAAAAAGGTTTGTCTGTAAGCAGCATGATCTTTAAACATGTTTTTCACATATGGGGATGCTTCCTTTATTTTAATTACTTTTTAATTAAGAAAGCTTGTATGATCATATTACAGAAGGAACAGCAACTCAAGTTTTTCACTTTTCAAATATAATAAATGCTTATGAACTGCAGAATTGATGCATATCTTCACCAACTGGATTGTTTCTCATCTTTTCCTATAGACGCTACGAGCGGCTGGCAAAACATACATGATATTTTTTGTTCTGGTGATTTTTCTGGGTTCTTTCTACCTGATCAACTTGATCTTGGCTGTGGTTGCCATGGCCTACGAAGAACAAAATCAAGCAACTCTGGTTGAAGCAGAACAGAGGGAGGCAGACTTGCAGCAGATGCTTGAACAGCTGAAGAAGCAGCAAGAAGAAGCTCAGGTATTTTCTAACAAGAGTTTGAGCTTTATTATATTCCCTTGTATGCTATTCATTCAAAACAACACAAATAATTAAAATAATATATTAAATCCATTACTCTGTGTACCTCACAGGTACTTTGGACTGTTTCTGTATGGCTTTTTATTGTTTTTAAACATATGAGTTCTAAAGCATTAACGAATTTCTGAAGTGAGAACAGAAAGTACTCCTCAAAATAGAATAATAGTTTTTAAATAAATATTTCTTATCTAAGGGCAGTATCTAGTAACCCGTCATGATGATTTTCCAAATTCTCAGCTTAGAAATAATTGCAATACTTGTGATATACTTGTCAAGCCTTGATTAGAGTTTAAAAATTTTTATCCATAAAATTCTGACTAATTTTTGCTACTTGTGTTATCACCAGCAAATCAAGGACTAAAAGTGGTACCTCAAACTTTTTTTTCCATAGAGCAGCTTAAGGAAGTTGTTTACTAACAATAGCAGTTAAAAATAGTTTAGTAAATTAAATATAGTGTGAAGTATTACTCTGTTTAGCTCTTTTGTTTGCAATTATATTCACGGTAATTCATAATTTTTTTGTAATTTGCAAGTATTTTCTAATAAATTTTGTGGCAGAATGGTGTTCAGGGCAGACTGACTCCCTGATACAGACATAAAGTAGAACTCCGTTCAAATGGCAACTTTCGTAACTACCCAGTACAGAATTCCATTTGAAGTTTTGCAGAAATCCATCTAGTCTTTTGTTACAGATCTAGAAGTAATTTGATATAAATCTTAGAAACAAGGACTATAGCTTTCTTTTTTATTCTTTTTAAAAAAAAAAGTGTGATTTGTAAAGCATCCATTAAATAATTGTTGTGGCAGGCAATAGCAGCAGCTGCAGCAGAGATGACCGAGTACAGTGGTGAAAGTGGGATTGGTGGACCTTCAGATAGTTCTTCAGAAGCATCCAAGCTTAGCTCAAAAAGTGCCAAAGAAAGGAGAAATAGAAGGAAGAAAAGAAGGCAGAGGGAGCTCTCTGGTGAAGAGGATGATACAAAGGATGAGAAGCTTCCAAAATCTGAATCAGATGGCAGTATCAAAAGGAAAGGTTTCCGTTTTTCTTTCGATGGAAACAGACTTGCTTATGGGAAGCCGTTCGCATCACCCCACCAGGTACTGTGAATAGTGCAGTTGTTATTTTGGGGGTTTCTGAGATAACTGTAATATCCAACAAACCGAATTATTTCATTCCTAGAGTGTACCTAAATAAGTGTTTTGATCTCTCTCATTTTATTGTTTAGGATCTGGTGCACAGCAGCATTGCATTTTCCTATTTCATTTTAAATAGAAATTCCTTTCTAATTCATAAAAGGAAAATTTGATTATAATGTATCAATATAGAAGAATAAAGGTATCGATATCTCTTAACATAATGCATGATCTATGTGGATTGTTAGAATTTCTTTATGTCTTGATTTTTCTCTTTAATACAGAGATGGGAACTGCTTTTTCTCTCCAATAATTTTTTTAAGTATATTATAAACTTCCCCATTCAGATGACTCTCATCTCTAGTGCATGTGTCTGAAATTTAGCTAAGGCACTGCATGAAAAATAACACTGACAGATTAATGGGTAATATAAATAATTACTTTTTAATACATAGAAATGCATTTTATATATTTAAAATCTTCATCCAGTCATTTTGTTTATGTTTCCTTTGCAGTCTTTACTGAGTGTTCGTGGCTCCCTGTTTTCTCCCAGACGTAGTAGCAGAACAAGTCTTTTCAGTTTTAGAGAATATGGAAGAGAGATAGGATCTGAAAATGATTTTGCTGATGATGAGCACAGCACATTTGAGGATAATGGGAGTAGAAGAGGTTCTCTCTTTTTGCCACGCAGACATGATGAACGACGCAGTAGTAACATTAGTCAGGCTAGTAGATCATCAAGAAGGCTGACAGCGTTTCCAGTGAATGGGAAGATGCACAGCACTGTGGATTGCAATGGGGTAGTTTCCTTAGTGGATGGACCGTCAGGTCTATTATCGCCTACTGGACAGCTTCTGCCAGAGGTGGTAATAGATAAACCAACAACAGATGACAACGTAAGGAAGTTTTAAATTACTCCCAGTTTCATAACCTTTCTTTATTGCACCAGGCAATGTTTTAGTGGAATCAAATGCTTTGAAAGTGGTTGAGAATTTGTGAATGCTTTTGCTATCTTGCTGTAATGAAATGGGTTTACAGTGATTCTCTCATAAGTGAAAGGCTGAAGCATTAAAATGAAAGAGAACAAAGTAGCATGTTTTTATATACCTGCAGAGCAAGGACATGCATGCCCCTGCCCAGTGAATCAAATTAGTAATGTTTCATCACTACATCTGTTTTAGAACCCTAAGTAGGGTGCTTAGCTTTCTAAGCATTCTGCATATTATTATGCTGTTTTGTGCGTTTTTTTCTTTCTTTCTTTCTGTCTTTTTTAATCTGCCTTTAAATATATTTATTTAAATATAATTCTCTATCAGTAATCTACTGGTTCCACATTTTTGTGTTGTCTTTAAATTTGGAATTGTGTAAATGTAGCATAGTCTTTAAGATTATGTCGACATTTCAGAAGCTCTGAAAGTTTTTTTTTTTTTTCTCCTGGGTCTCAGAGACGATCTGAGTTTCTCGCTGCTTAGGTTCAGGGTATAATTTAAAAAAAAAAAAAGTATAAACGTATACACAAATTCATCCATTTCTCCCTCTGGTAATTTTTCCCTTTATCCTCAGTGTTTTAAGAATGGAGCAGAGGGATCCATTGTATTTTTTTCCTAGAGGCCTTCTTTTATTGAAACAAAATTTTTTTTACACAGCTCAAAGCATCTGAAAGTACATCACCCAGGTTCCTTACAGTTACAGTCTTCTTGGAGTTTATTATACTTCCATTTGTGCTCATTTATTTAATTTACTCAAATCCATCCATGCTTGTACATTCAAAACTTTATAATTGAGGTGTGTTCAGTGATACAACTATAACACAGCTTTCAATTTTTTTAATGGAATATTTTAAAACAAAAAGTTCTTTTTTTGAAATTGTCAATTAGGTCAGACTTTTTCTGTTTCTTCAGTTGGAATACTCAAATCAGAAATGATAGCTGCTCAATGTAGCTATCAAAGATATCCTTTAAATTAGTTTTGAACAGGTATATATATATAAAATTACTTTTAGAAAATTATTGTTATTGCAGAAAAATTCCTAATATAAATCATATCAGTATCTTTTCATTGAACTAGTTTATAATTGAAATATTGCTAGAGAATGCATGGAACTGGGAAGTTTTCTGATTCTAGTGCTGCAAAAATCTTGGCCATAGGCAGGGAAACAAACCTCCTCCAAAATTTCTTTGTGTCTAATATGGAGTTAATACAAGTTAACTGTAATGCAATGGTAATCTATGAACTAGATATTATTGGCAGTATTCAGAAGTATAACATTAAAATAGCCATTTAAAAATATCCTAGCCTTATGTTACACATTGTGGAAAAAAATCTGATGTAACAGCACTTAAATACAAAGTTTCATATATTATGTGAAACTAAAGAGTCTTACTCTATTTTCCAATATTTCTAAAGCTGAATTTAATTTACACCCTTCTTTTTTTTCTTTTTTTCTTTTTTTTTTTTTTTAAATAGAGCACTACTACAGAAATAGACATAAAAAGGAGGCGTACAAGTTCATATCAAATACCAGTGGAGTTGCTGGAGGATCCCAATTTAAGGCAAAGAGCCATGAGTATAGCTGGCATTATCACAAATACAATGGAAGGTATTTTATAACTGCAGATGTGTGAACTTTCTTCACATAGTTTTAGGCTTGCTTGAAGGTATTATATCACAGTGCAAATACAGAAGACAATAAAACATGTAGCATTGCAAATACATAAACTGAATAGAATAAAAAGGTACGTAGTGAAAAAAAGAAATGAAGGAATCTGAAATTTTCCACAAACTGTACTGTAAAAATGTTACAGAAAATTAAAGGTCAAGCCTTAGTTAATAATAAGAAAGAAATCTGTAGTAGGATTATCTGGAACGTTGAAATTACTAGTAAAATTCTTGAAAAAGCTTTAATAGCTTTCATAGCTCAGGCACTGGAACAGCCTGCCCAGGGAGGTGGTGGAGTNCTGGAACGTTGTAAAAGGTCCCTTCAAACCACTAAGATTTTGTGATTCTGTGATAGATGTATTCATGATTTAATTCACCTCATTTTTCTGGAAAAAAAATAATTAGACAATTGAGAGGACTGTAAAGCTAGAAAACTATCCCTAAATGTAAGCATAAATAGCTTGGCTTTTTAAAAACAAGATCACGTGATGCTAAAAATAGACAACTATTTAAATTATTAGCTCAAAAGGTTTTTCTTCTAGTCCTGTGAAATCTTTTCAGTCAGCAACAATAAGTGAAGTTCCTGGAAATCTGAGGAGATTCCTCCAACCACCCTTAATGATTCCAGGGATAAAGATTAAGACCTGAAAAAGCAGATAAAAATGTATCTTCTTTTTCTCCAAAACTTATTCACTATACATTTCTTTTTTTTCCCAGAACTTGAAGAATCAAGGCAAAAATGCCCACCTTGCTGGTATAAGTTTGCCCACACTTTCTTA
The DNA here is from genome assembly GCA_013400055.1 of Nycticryphes semicollaris. Classification (NCBI taxonomy): domain Eukaryota; kingdom Metazoa; phylum Chordata; class Aves; order Charadriiformes; family Rostratulidae; genus Nycticryphes; species Nycticryphes semicollaris. The sequence goes on from VXBJ01005965.1 coordinate 227,401, forward strand.
ATATGGGATTGCTGGAAGCCCTGGTTAAAAGTAAAGAATGTAGTGGAATTAATTGTAATGGATCCTCTTGTAGATCTGGCTATCACTGTTTGCATAATTTTAAATACGTTGTTTATGGCCATGGAACATTATCCAATGACTCCCAGTTTCAATAATGTACTTAAAATAGGAAATCAGGTAAGTCCATCAAAGTATATCATTTGGTACAATTGGAACCTGTTTGTTTTTGGAATAAAATTACTTTTGTTATTGTATTATCATCCCATAAAATAGATCTTAAAGTTTTAATTGTACTAAAAATAGTCTAAAAATCCCATTTAAGATATCTTGTATTTAAGAGTTTGATTTTTATATTAAAATTTCTCCAAATAGACCTTTTAACAACCAGATAGTAAATGACACAAAACCAAAAGAAATCTGATCTTTGTTTAGTATTATGAAAACAGTAGAAGCAATGTTAGATCCTTTCTACTATATCATTGATAACACAGGAAAAGTTGGATGTTACTTTGGATTATTTTACACTGGGCAGTTTTTTTTGTATTTCCATGAAGAAAGTTGCTTTGATTGGTCCATAGCAATTTGGAAGGCAAAGAATGTGTGATTTATTCGAGGAAGACTGTTGATATAGTTGGGTTTTGTTCACTAGGGAGCAGAGTCTGTAGGTCAGGCTTGGGGTGGTTGGCTGTTTTGGTTGTTTTTATAATGGCAATAATACAGGTAATATTACTGCTATATGACTTAATCTATGTTTTTTGTAAGTGGTAAATATGGTGATTATGATGTAGCAAAATAAAACCTCAGTTTGGCTATTAGAATATATGAAATTCTAGTACATATTGGGAATGTATTCATGTTTAAGTCCAGAATTGTTAATATGTCAACATTTAAATTGTATGCTGATATTTTTAGCCAATATATAGTTCAATGTTTTCACCTTAGCCTGGAGTCAGAGATCATTGTCTGTGGAAAATAATCATGTTGCTCTTTAAAATAGATTCAGGATGTATTTTTCCTTTCATATGTAATGAAGTAGCTTAATGTCAATCTGGTTTTGAGCTGTGTGAGTATAAGTGTTGCTGCATGCTGATAAGAATTTATGTTTACTCACAGCTAAAATGCCACTATAATGCAGCTGTAGCTTTAGCAGTTGATTTTGTTTTTTGAACTGTGTAGCACTATCTTTTAAAGACTCAAATGCTCCTGATATTTTTAGAGGTTTGTTAATTATCTTTCTAGTAAAAGGTAAAAATTATGCAGTTCTGTGGGAACTGGTGGTGATACACACACAGTAAATACAATGCGTTTACTCCCTTTTCAGAGTCACTGGTTTACCTTCTGCTTCAGAAGGTGTCAGAGGCAGAAAGGAGTTTTACTTCAAATGTGAGCCTTGGCATAATCCACCTTTTTTTTCAGCAGCTAGAGAGAGAGAAGATATACTTACTGTATCTGTGAGTTCTCATGAAGACTTCATTTAATAGCACATCACTCTCCAGTTTATGACCAATTCATATTTTCCCCCACACCTTTATTAAAGCAGTTTCTATCATGGCAAGAGCAACTGTTATTATCTAACTTTAATTAGATGGACAGCAGATATAAGGAGCAAACAGGAGGCCTGTTAAGAATAGTTTATTCTTCACCAGTCACTGAATGTGTCTCAGTTTTAACTGAAGTTAACAGAGTTGTTATGCTATGGCTGATTTTGATGTTGCCACTTATCTTTGTGAAGATCAGCTTGTGATAATTTTCCTAAATGACATCCTTCTGGAAGAGACTTGTTATTTCTTGATTATATTATTCTTTGTCTGCTGGTTCTACTTATTCATGCTCATCCATAATGTAACAATAAATGTTCTTTCTTCAGGTTTTTACTGGAATTTTTGCAGCAGAAATGGTTCTCAAGATAATTGCCATGCATCCTTTTTATTATTTTCAATTTGGCTGGAATATTTTTGATAGTTTTATAGTTACCCTTAGTGTGGTGGAGCTTTTTCTGTCAAGTGTGGATGGATTATCTGTTCTCCGATCATTTAGATTGGTAAATAAATTCCTGATAATAATATATCCGCATTAAGTAATGTGTTATGCTTGTATTTTAACTGTACTCATGTAAATAAGACACTTCTTAGTCATATATGTACTTCTGTGAAGTATCACAGGATATCTCTGCAAGCTAGTTTTATAACAATATGTTAACTGCATATCGTGTGCCTTTTTATGATTCAGAAGTAACTAAGTATTTTTGCAAGGGAGGAGCTGTTGTTTTATTGTAATTATTTAACATAGATGGGTAAAGCACAGTGAAGTGTATAATTTATTTAGTGCATATTGAGATATATAAATATATAAAATGGAATTGAACTAGATGATCTCTAGAGGTCCCTCCCAACTCTGACACTTCTGTGATCTGGGAGTCATGTGTAGTCTTCTGTCTACTTCTGTATCTGGAAATTACAAAAAGACTGGAAATGTTTTTTTTTAAATATAGGAATTATAAAATTAATGTGTTTTTAAATANTAATGTGTTTTTAAATAAAAAAAAATATATTTTTTTTCTCCTTGGCAAAAACAGAAATGCTTTATTTTATTAGAAAAAAAATATTTTTATTTTAAAAATGAGAAATGAACTATGAGACGGTCTTTCCATGTGGTTTCTTGCCATTTTGCATTTCCATTTTTTGTTTAATCTGAAACCAAGTAGTATTTAATACCTTATTATTTTGCCTCTTGTGGGCAATTTGTTGGAGGCAGTATTCTTTTGGAAGGCCCCATTCTGCAAGGATTTCAGAATTTTCCTTCAGTAGAATCTTGTTAAGCTTTATTGGGATTTTATTTTGTTTCTGCACATAATGGTAGAGAATTCACTATTCAAACAAATTCAACCAACATGCTGTTTATTTCCTGTACAAAAGAATACAGATTTACTACACACACAAAAAAGATAAAGTCTAAAATTTATTAAGGTTTAGAAGTGTAGGGTTTATGCAGCTCCTGTTTCTGTCTATGTTATGCTTCTTGGAATCATGTTGAAGTTTCTTCTTTTTGATTGCTGAGAGTCACTAGTTCCTAATTTGTTTTTTATTTCTATAGTGTTTTTGTAAGTACTGCAAATAATCTCGCTGTATTTTTGGTTTTCAGTTGCGAGTTTTCAAACTGGCGAAATCTTGGCCAACACTAAATATGCTGATAAAAATTATTGGTAACTCTGTGGGAGCTCTGGGGAACCTGACCCTGGTGCTGGCCATTATTGTCTTCATTTTTGCTGTGGTTGGGATGCAGCTGTTTGGGAAAAGCTACAAGGAATGTGTCTGCAAGATCTCTAAGAAATGTGAACTTCCACGCTGGCACATGCATGATTTTTTCCACTCTTTCTTGATTGTATTCCGAGTGCTGTGTGGAGAATGGATAGAAACTATGTGGGACTGCATGGAGGTTGCCGGCCAACCCATGTGCCTTACAGTCTTCATGATGGTCATGGTGATTGGCAACCTAGTGGTATGTAGCCAAAATAACTTGAGAATTCATTTAGAGAATGAATGGTAACAGAACCAGTAGTGAAGTTGTAAAGTACTATTAAATGTGCTATTTAAATATGGGTTTTATGATTTTGAATATGTTACAAGTATGCATTCTGAAATAGTAGTTTGTTTTGTTAGATTTCTGATCATATATGAAATCCTCAGTTTGGAGGATGGGCCCCCTCAAGGGTCTGGAGTGCAATTCAGAAAATATGGGTGAAAGAGAGAAGCATCATGTGTTCAGGTTTTGTGGACTACTCATAGAGAAGAGCTGAGGTGCCCCAGGTGTTATGCTCCCAGAACAGTAGTTTGCTTTTTGCAGAAGAAGACATAGCAGGGCCTTTTCTCCCTGACTGATTGAAGCATCACTTCCAATCCCATATAGACGGGTTTTTGCTTTTCTTTAAACTTTTTCAGCTGTCTCCTGTCTCAAAGGCTGCTATAACAATCTTAGACTCTGAAATTTAAGCCATTTTGAGCCCTGGTTGCTGCACAATCAACTTTTTACAGAAATGAGGTGAGGAAACTTGAGTTGGTAGACAGCAGTTCTGCAGAAAAAATGGATACAAATACTTAACGTTTTCTTTCACCTCTTTATCTTTTTGCTTCCAGTTTCTTAATTGCTTTTTATAGACACTTATTATTCATTCCGTATTATATCTTCCTTTTCTCTTTCAGAGAAAAGCATCAGATCTGTACCAGTTTTCATTTTACCATTTATAAATTTGTCTTTCAAAATAAGTTTTATATTTATTAACTCACCAGTGTTTGAGGCCTTCATTGCTTTGCTTTTCTCATTGACTACTGAGTCTTCATCTATTATTCTACATCTTTTCTTTAGGCAACTGTTAATAGCAAAAGAGATTTTAAATAGCCATCCTGCAGGCATTCCTTAGGAAAAAAAATTCTAACAACATGAACAAGCTAATTATCTTTAAACCAGTCATGCACAGCCACTTGCTCCAGGATTTTCTAAAAATCTACTGTCTTATAATTTGGAGAACTGTGAAATTGTTTCACCACACAAAATACCCTCCTTGATTAATTTTCTAAACCAAATGATAGAACTTTGTGGAATGAAGTATCTGTCTCTGAATTTTTCCACAGTATTTACTGTATTCTGACTTTATGCCATAGCTCTAGTAGAATTTCTTAACACGAGTAGACAATCTCTGCTGTATATTCATCATTATGTCATCCAGTTGTCATTCTGTACTCCCAACATAGTTTTACCCTGTTGTCTTCAGAGCTGCATAGAAGAGGTGATGTGAAGACTTTAAGATCTGGTACTCTGCTTCTTTGGCTATCCTAGTACCCTTTGAGCTCCTGGTTAACTCTGGGCTTGTATAGCCAATATCTTTTTTTGTCTTGTTGTATCTTGCCATGGAAAGAGGATGACTTGGGGGTTAGGAAATGGAGCATGCTTTGTGGTTTTTTAAGTCACACACAGCAAATTATTTATGTGAGTTTGGACCAGTGGTGCAGAAAGCTGTTTTCTGCAGAGATCAGCTCTGATTTTGTGTTACAGAGAGCTTCCCTGAGCCAGAGAAGTAAACATTTTGCACCTGTTTGGTCAGTAGCAAAGAATCATTAATTTCTAATATTCTATAAACACAACTAGAAAAAGAATTTACAAGAATCTCCATAGTAATACAGCAATGCAAAACCACAAAAAAAACCTAAATTGGCCTATAGGGCAGGTGTAGTATGCTTAAATTGCATTTTCATTTCATTTACTGTGTAATTTCTGGAATTGTACGCAGCAAAGGAAAACATGAAGTCTAAGTTCACAATGGGTGATAGAAGAGAAGCATGTGAATAAAAAGTTAAGTGAGAAAATCCAGCTGTTCTGCCTTTTTTTATTTTTCTTTTTTTTTTTTTTTTTAAAGGTATTGAACCTTTTTCTGGCCTTGCTGCTGAGTTCATTTAGTTCAGACAGCCTTTCACCTACAGAGGATGATAATGAAATGAACAACTTACAGATTGCTGTTGCAAGAATTCAGGAAGGAATAGATTATGTGAAGAAAAAAGCAAATGAATGTGTCCGTAAGACTTGTTGGGGGAAACAAGCTGTTGCAAATCAAAGACCGCCAACAGATCAATTGAATGATGAGAAAGACCATTGCATTTCCAACTGTACCATCGCTGAAATAAGGATAGATAAAAAATACCACAAAAATGAGAATGGAATGGCCACTGTTATAGCTGGCAGTGATTATACATCATTCATAAACAACCCGAGTCTTACTGTTACGGTACCAATAGCTGTTGGAGAATCTGATTTTGAACATCTAAATACAGAAGAGTTTAGCAGTGACTCAGATTTGGAGGAAAGCAAGGAGGTAAGATTTAAATATTTTATATTTCATATGGAGGAATTATACCAATTGCATTCCTCCACAATATGGTTCTTCCTGCTTAGAAATAGGAAACAATTGTGATTTGAGATTGTCAGACTGTACCGAGAGTGAATAAAATAAAGTGGGAAAGTGGAGCTAAAGAGAGCAAGAAATCCAGGCAGAACTATATTAACATATATGTAACCATTTATAAAAGGGTTCTGAAAAAACAGCTTTTCCAAATTTTTAATTTACTAGAAAATCTAATATTTATGTGAGGAATAAACTGATCAAAGACATGGGGTTCTGTATGTAATCATACTATTTCCAGAAAGTAAGGATAAACGTTACTTGTTTTTAAACAAGATTAGAGGAGATATTAATAAGGAATGTTAATTAATACCCTTCGCATCTGATTTTTAAAGCTCACTGAATTCTACATAAATCAGTGTTATTTGTCCTGGATAATCTAACAGAGGTGCTAACTTCAGCTAATAAGAACAGTAACAATAGGTTTTGAGTTCTGAGGGTAAAATGGTGGGGAAAAGCCAAGGGAACAATGTCAGTATTGTAAGTCAATACGTCAAGTAAAAATAATGAGAAAAAATAGAATTACTGAATGAAAAAATATTAGTTTCTTGCTTGTTTGTGAGTGTTTTGAACCAGTCACTTCAAAGACAACTGCCTGACCTTGGAACTGTGTCAGCTTTAGGAAAGTAGTCCTTTGTCAGCAGCTTCAGTCTGAGCGGGGAGCAAAATTATGAATTTCAGCAGGATCCTGAGAGACACCTTGAAAATTCAGATTGCTGTGGCTCCAGTGGAGACTGCTTCTGGTATCAACTCCACTGGCACCTGAAGACACAAGGACATTAATGGAGTGTCACTGCGCTGCTTGTGCAGACAGCAGTACTCCAGCATGGTTTGCTTTGTGTGGATTGTTTTCTTTTGGAGCTTGGAGGGGGGTTTTATTTAATTGGAAGTGGGCTTTTTAGGTTTTGGTTGTTTTGTTTTGAACTGGCAGTGAATTTGCCCGTATTCTCTCCAAATTTTAGAAAATACTTCTAGAAAAGTCTAGTTTAATACTGAAATTTGAAAGATGTAATTAGGTGACTCTTTAGGTGCTTTTATTGTAAAGTGCAGTGTTCAGTTGTATTACACTAACCTGGTGTTTCAGCAGCTCATTTTCTGGCAGCTGATTTGTTCCATGTATTTTTTGGAGATCCTGTAACCCCATGTATTATATTGGCCTAATTACTAAGAGGCCTCTTAAAAGCAAGGCAAACAATATTGTTTTAAAGTATTAAGTGAGCTTTGTAAGGAAGCTATAATGTCTATTGAACAGCTGTTATATCTCTTGCATATTACTAATCTGAGTAAAAAGGTAGTGGCCTTCTTAGTGTGTTATAATAAAACTTGGTTTTATGGAAGGAGTATCTGGTGAATCCAGGTAACTTACTCTGTCTTTGGTAACTGTGTTAAAAGTAACCTTACCTGGAAATTATGCAGCAATTGAAGACACCTGGTTCTTCACTATTTTATATTTAAGAATTGGGTAACAAATTCCATGCCTTCTCATTCTGATATTTAAGATTAAAAAATCAGCTTTAACTATTTAAAAGATACTGTTATCTAGTAATAATTTTAACCCACTCAGATTTGGACTGGCACATTTGAAAGGCAACCATAGGAGAAAAGTAAATTAACAACAAAAAAACATTTCATGCATACCAGTTCATAGTCAGTATGAAAAATGTCTTTCCTTTTGTAGATTATTTCAGCTCTTTCTTTCAGACTTTCCCTTTAAATGGGAGCAGTTTATATTGGAGTTGTTAGCTGCATTATTTGATCAGCCTGTGAGAAGTCATAGGTGAGACATAAGATTGGGTATATTCCAGGAGTTTTATAAATTATATGAGCTATTTGAGAAAATTACAGGTTTATTGCTAGGCATGGGTTTTCATTTTTAAATTGCTATATATCTGTTAAAATCCACAATGAACCTTAAGGTATTTGAAACTTTTCTTTTTTTTAAAGTTATGCATAGGAAACAACTAACGATGCTGGAAAAAATTGCTTACCCAGAAGTTTTTGTATTTGACCTGGTATAATAGACTTTATTTTATTTTTAGTTTGTTTTGCCCATAGCTGCTTTCTGAAATAGTATCCTAGATATGTTTTTAACATCTAGTGAAGACCAAGAATAACCTAGAAAATGAAATAAAAAGAAAAATATATTTCTGTTACTTTAGAGATATAATTACTACAATTTAGAGAATGCTTAAAGCTGTAATATACATAGTGTGGGTGTATCTGTCTGGTTTTTTGCCTTTGGGCTATTTTGCGGGGGGCTGGAGGCGTTTGGGGGAGTGTTGTTTGTGGCATTTCTTTTTTAGGTTGAGTCCCAAGACCAGTAAACATCCATGAGCTTCAGATATTCTGCTAATTTTTCCTCTTTCAGTATATCTTTGGATATGCTTAAAATTTTAATCAACAAAGCAACAGCTATAAATGTTATATTTTGCAAATGTGTGACATACCTAGAAAACACCTTTTAAAGTAAGTAGGAATCCATACTTCTGCTGTTTCCAGAACTCAAACAACTTAAAGGGTACCATGTTTTAACTTCATTGCGTACCATTCTTACTTCTCACAGGGGTAAAATCAAGCTGGATCAGTCAAGGATGCAGATCTGGTGCTTTTTAACCAGGCAGAGCAACGTGTCAGGATGTTTACACAGGTTACCTAAACAAATCATTCATATAAGATCACTTTTGAGATTGATTGGCCTGCATGTTACCCAGCTGCAATATATTTCCCCCATCCATTGCAATGTAGTGGAAACATTCACAGGCACTCTGTAACCTGAGTCTCATGACTGATGTCACAGCATGGTTGAGGGCGACTCCAACATGTTCTGCTCTCCGTGTTACATCTTCGGTATTTTCTGTACTACTTCTGTGGCATAACCTGCATGCTTTGTAGATTTTTATTATTGTTAACTAAGCTACTAAGCATCAAGACTGTTCAAGCTTAAAACAGCTTAACGGCCTGTGATTTTATGAAAACGGAAAGGTAATATTCACTTGACTACTTCTGTTCATCTGTTGAACCATGCTTTTAGCTGTCATATAATTGTGAACATCTTTCTGATCATGTTCATTTGACCAATGCCTTTGTAATATTTCGTATATATGGTTACTTGTATGCTAAAATATTTATATCTCTTGATATAAATTGTCTTGTGTTTAAGATGTTTTTGTAATTTACATTCCATTTTTTTCATATAAGAGAAGCTAAAATATAGGATGAAAGTTACATTCCTGGAAAAAAGCATATCTTTTTTATAAATATGCATAGTCTCTTTGAATATGGATGCAATAATATAGTTACATTCTATTCATGAAGTTTGTCTGTGTCTGTAAGATTGGAAGTTAGGGATTCATTTATATCGGTTTCACTCTTCATCATAAATAATTATTTCTTTGTGAGCTTAATCCATTTGCTTTATTTTTTAGAAAGACAGACATAAAACATAGTTTCAGGCTAAAATTCTGTATAAGAATCTAAATAAATCTGTGTGTTTTAAAACACTAAAGAAGTTCAAGCAAGAAAGAAATACAAAGATTAGAAAAATACAGGGTAAGGCTAAAATTAAGGCAATCGTTAAAGAGACAAAATAGGAACTAGTACCGTCCCAAATCCCCAAACTCAGGAACTCAACAACTGTAAAATATACCTTAACTGTACAAATCTGTGTGTTTTGTATTCCGGATGATCTTTTCTGAATAGTTGGGCAGTTCTGCTCCTTGCCATTTAGGGGTCATTGAGGTACTGCTTTTTCGACTATAAATTTTGTTCATGTGGTTTTGTTGTGGACTCCTGCGTTATCTTTTGCACTGTATTATACATAGGAAATAGGTCAGGTCTCATTTTTGTGCCCAGGGGGCCTGTAAGCTATTCAGAAAAGTGGAATGGAAAAACATCTTTCCAAGGATCTTTGTAAAGCATTTAGAAAAGACAAAAATAGGGGAGAGTAGAATGTGTAATTTCCCATCATACAGGTCTGAAGTACGGGGGTATGATTCTGAGTTGGTGGATCTGGTTTATGTGACACTACTCCTGCTTCAAACTTCTGCTGTCATGAATCTGGACAGGTGTAGAAGGGCATGGAAAATAGTAAACGAGGGGCTTGTAATCACTTGACTGAAAAATACTTGAATCTTTTTCATTTGAATGTCACATTGTCTTGCTCTAACGTTCCTTGCATAATAAGGTGATTTGCTTTTTTGTAATAGATATGCATGCCTTTTCTTTCTTTTTTTCCTAAGCTGCATGAATTAGGAGAGGTAGGGATTAGTTTGTTGAAAAAAAACCAAAAACTTTTCTATGGACAATACTTCTGGTTTCATTAAAAGGTAAATAATTTGCAAAACTTATTTATAGACTTGCAAGACTTATTTATAGACTTACTTGCTTTTATTCTTTCAGAAGGACAAATAGAAAAGATAAACAAGATAAAGATAAATAAAAAGATCCCAATAAAAGTGACTTTACCAGCAGTGTTTACACTGAAGAGTACTATATTCAGTGATAAGTCAAGTTGGTGTAGTTAAGGTGATGATTACAAACATGTGCTTTTCTCGTTGTTTAATTAATAGTTAAGACTAATAGTAAAAATGAGATTTTTGTTTTTTAATTGAAGAAATGTTTTCTGCTGAAAATAGATTTAAGCAGGAAAATATTCAATTGCAGGAATATAAGCAGTGCAATGCAGGTGTGCTAAGATTTTCTATTTCCTTCCTATGTAGGTACTATTTGTGGACCCTCTTTTTCTAAGGGGTTCTTGAACATACACTCCAAAGCGCTGTTATCAGCAATTGCCTTTCATGTTTTTATGCCATTTGTTACATCCTTCTCCAGCAAAAAGAAACTCAGTCTATTTAAATTATAAAGAAAAAAGAGATTCTTAGTAAATGAGAAGATCAGAATGTGCAGCACAGTCTTCCTGTGGGTTTTGTGTAGGTTGTTTGTTTATTTTAATTACACAAGACAATTTTTCCCTTTTATTCTTTGTATCAACAGCTGTACTGCTGGTACATTTGTTCTTTGTTTTGGAGGTTGGGAAACATCAGATTTTCCTTTACTCTTTTAATATCAAAATGTGAGTGACTTAGAAGTTGAATGCACAGTAGGCTGAACTATGTGAATAATCAAAGGCCTACTTATGCTCAAAGGCCTACTAATGCTCTTTTACAGAGTTTTCTTTAAAGTCATAATCTGCAATTTTGTGTACACTTTCATTTATTATTTTTAAGATGATGCTCAGTAAAGATTGAGTTTTTACTAATTACCTCAAGCAATTCTAAGTGGAACAATTACAATAGCAACGTTATTCCTGCAAGTATTTGTGCGATCGTACTCCGTCAGGAAAAAAGAAAGACCATGAACTCCAAATTTAACTTTATAACAGTACAATAGGTATTTGTATTGAAAATATTAAGGCATTCAAAATCTGAATATCATTTCACTGCCAACAATGAAAAAGAAAATAAGGTATTATATTGAGCAAATTTTCTCTAATAAAAATGCTGTAGCTGTTGATTTGCAAATGTCAAGTCAGCTAATCAAGTTTTGAGTACCTGAGTTGACCCATTCAGTACATTCAGGCCTTTTTTCCTTGGTGTGGTGAACTTTGAACAGCAGCTAAGTGCCCTGGAAGGTGAAGGATGAGCATTTCTGTCTTCCCTAAATGTCCTGTTCCTGGAGGGATTCACAAAATCAGTTAGATCTCTGTCAACTTTGTACATAGCCAAGAAACTGAATGAATTTTTAATTAGAACAGGAAAATCTTCTATGCATATTGCTTTGTATCGTCATGTTACTATGCTATCATATTGCTTGATACCTTCATCTTGGTGAATATGAACACCCCACGTTAAAAAGAGAATGACGGTTTAATTAAATCTGTAACTCTTCAGGCAAAGGATTATGTCCTACACTGTAGTTAGAAGAAAGAGAGAACTGGGTACCTACCTGTCGTTTATATCAGAACAGGTCACTGAGCCTCTAATTTGATTTCTTAGGGTCAAGGAAATTAACTTGCTTAACTAAAAATAAAAAACCCAAACAACTCTAATCTCTGATTTTTCTACCATGTATTAAATGAGATATATAGCTTCATGTTTAAAACAAACCAATTCTTTTTAGCATCTTTTCTGTTTATGCTTGTTTATCTTTTAATGTTGTTAATTCATAAAACCCTGTATTTTTTCACTTGATTTCATTTGCTTAGACTGTGTACTAAGAAGCTTATTGCTCAAATGACTCAGAGTACTTCATGTTGGTTTCCATTTTTATTAGCAATATGACATAAAACTTCCTTACTCTTAAAAAAATGCATTTTTAAAATTAGTAATTTGATTTGTAATTCAGTTCATTATTTCAGTTTATCCAGTACTGCTGCAACATTTTGCATTATATGTGCTTTGTCATGGAATGATGAAAGCGACATGTTAATAATATGATGGAGGTATATAGAGCTATCCTTAGGTTCAGTAGAATTAGTGATAGAAAAAAATATTTGCTGTGAACAGTGATATTTTAAAGTTAATGCTACTAAAAATGAAAAGTAGTGTTTACATTAAGTATTAGTAACGTGGGCGTTCTGTTCCAGATTATCAGTTTCTAAAGTAGCAGCAAAGTAGGCAATATCATTGAACCATTTTTAATGAAAGTTAATGCACAGCACAGAGTTTCTTTTTCTTACTAAATTGTCTCTGTCTTCTTTCACAAACATAGCCAAAAATATTTGTTTAATACCTAAAAAAATCTTTTCCTTTCGCATTTTGCAATTGAGGTGTAAATATGGCTTGATTGGATAGTGCCTGTAACTTGTCTGCTTTTATATCTCAAATGTCTCTTAAGTGTGCAAGTCTAGCTAAATTAATGAAAATGGTGTTAATTCTACAAAACTGAGGCTGTTTTACAGAGTGTGCTTACATCATTCCCTACAGACATTTAGTTTTGTGAATTCATTACTGATGTTATTTACTTCTTGATAATAACATTGTAACATCAGAGAATGCTGTGACCAAAACTGCTTTGATTTAGTTTGGTACTCATACCCAGATTAAGTGTACAGGACTCTGTATCTTCATTTAAAATCTCCAGTATATGGATATTTGGAATACACATGCAGATTAAAAAATAAAAAATAAATTAAGAATTATTATCTTATTAGTATTTTTTCATATGAATGTGAATTATATAATGTTAATTATTAAAACAAACAAAAAGACCCTTTCTCTCTGGGTGTTAACTGTACAGGTATGTGTACCAGAGTAATGGGTAGTTTCAGAATGCACAATGTAATACATATGTGCATTGGCAAAAAGGAATGCAAATTAATGCCAGTTGAAATGTATTTATCATACTTTTTTCTTTTTGAAACTTACCAGTATATATGAAAAAGCATAAAAAGTGTTCATATGGTACTGATAATTAGGAGTTAAATTAGAGCAGGCTTCATTTGTTTATGTATGTGTTGAGAGTAATGTTGAAATTCACATCTGAAACAATGTTTCTTATTAATTCTGATTTTACTTTATCATTTTCCAATCTAGACCATAAGAATGTTCTTAAAATGAAAAATAATTAAATTATCCTAGTCTAGTGAAAGGTGTCCCTGCCCATGGCAGGGGCTATGGAACTAGATGATCTTTAAGGTTCCTTCAACTCTAACCATTCTATCTGTGGTCAAAGGTCACCAATTTTTTTTTATAAATTGTCATATATGCCAGAAGTGGTTGGTTAGTTTGCCACTTGTGTTTGCCAACATTATACTGATGTTTAAGATGCCAGTGAAAAAGAACTGATAAATCATTTCCTTTATTTTTATACTGTGAATAATTGGCCCTGAATTAAAATCAGTCCTTAAAATGTGCTGTGTTTTCTCCTTTGGACAGTTTAACCCTGACAGATTACAATTTAGTTTTTTTGCTGTCAGGTTTTACTGTCTTCAGTTTGAGGAGACTGTTCTAAGGAAAGTAGCCACCAACATTCATCATCTTAAAGCATACATATAACCGGTGTTGTTTTAAAATGTAGGAAGAGAAATTATAGTAAGAAAATAATAGTAGAAAGCAAAATAAATAGAATATGTATCAGAAAATCTATTTGGTAGTAGTAAACTTTGATGAATGATGACACTGTACTATATTTAGATCAGAAATTCTGAAATTCCCTGAAAGATGCGTTGCCTTGCAATCTCTAGGTAGGAAGTGGATGATTTACGCACATTTCAACAGCATTGACTGCTATGTGTGGATGTTTGTGTGTATTTCTGGTGACCAATGTTGTTCTTATTATTCCTTGCACACAGTGTTGCATGCTTAAAGTTAATTACAGTTCTAAAAATGTAAATAGTAGTAAAGTATAACTGCTGCTGGATTTTATTTTCAGAAGCTAAACTTTTCCAGCTCATCTGAAGGAAGTACAGTTAATTTAGCTCTCTTTGGAGAAGAAAAAACTGAAACTGAACCAGAAAAAGCATCAGAACTACAGGCATGTTTTACAGAAGGTATGGAAATAAAATTCAGGGTTAGCAATTATATTTTGGTTGCTTGCAACCAGCATTGGCAGTTCAAGGAAGCTATCTGTTAACACATTCCCAGATCCTAGTATGTCAAGTCTTGCAATACAGTTAATTAATTTATCTGTTGTACATAGTTGTACTGAAGTCTATGGAGCCATTTTTGTGATGAAAGTTAAACATGCATATATGTGATCATTGATAATATTTAAAAATACCCACTATGTACAATTCTGTAAACTGACTCTCAGCAATTGGTAATCAGTAGTGAAATCTGTGAGACCAAACCCTACACCAGGTTCAGTCCACTGAGAAATTTAAACCAGAATAATATGATTACCCATGATCCCTTCAAGTGCTAGAAAGCAATCAGTGGATGATTCAGATCTTGGAAAGTTTGACTTTAACAATGGAGTTATTATCTTGATATTACAGCATTAATGCGGGGAGAAGGTGTAACGTGGGATCCAACACATGAATGAGAACCTATGTTTTTATTCAAGTTTTAACACCATACTTTGATGTCCTTAGAAGTTCCCATTTATTTACATCTGTGTAGCTATATCCTTTAGAATGGATTACTGAAATATACTGCAAAGTGATGTATTTCCCATTTATGTGATATTACAGATCTTTATTTTCCTTTAAGTCATGATTAAAATAATTGAAACGAAAATATGTTCCAGGATTAACTCTCCTATCCTATCCATGCTTTTTGATTTACTGTTATGAAGACACCTTTGACTTAGGCTAGGACTCTTGTCCTTTAAAATATCATTTCACTCTTTAAAAAAAATAAATTGCTATATGTGGGGCTATATTGAATCGATCAGCTCTTGATTAAAAAAGCAAAGTACACTTCTCAAATTATTTTGCATTATATTACAATTCTTCTTCATCCTTACATTATGGGATGTCTGTCAATCTTTTTGTATGAGATTAATTTTTCCATCATGTAGGCGTTTTAGGTAGTGGAAATGAAGGTAAATCATGCTCTGTTTTATCTGAGTAGAGGAATTATAGTGTAACTTACTTGTAACACGTGAACTTAATGACACTCACAGGAAAACTAGAACACTGCTTTTGGAATCCATTAAAATTATTTAAACTTGGTTATGATTCTATGTGATTAATTGTTTTTGAAGGACTAAGGGGATGACTATTTGCCAGGCAGATACTGAGGCTCATTGAGAACTCTGTCCTGAGGCCCCATGGTAAGGAAGGAGCACTCCAAGGTGTGAGGCACAATTCAGTAGGTGGTTGCCATAAATCTCTACCGCACAAAGAAGCTGTCTTACAATCTCCAGTTAAATCCATTGCTTATGTCATGAAAGAGCTATCCTTAGTCAGCCCTTAAAGCAGAGGTTGTTCCTCAGTATAATAAAATAGAGCGTGTTTACATCTGTGTGATTTATTTGAACCTTAGCTGAGAGACAAAAGTACTTTTACAAGAAGCTGTTGTGTCTTGAACTAGTAAATGTGAAAGTTGCTATGTGTTTCTGCTCCCTGATAATTCTCACGTGTTCTCTGATTCTCTGTATATCAATGAAAAATAATTTTTTTAAAGTGTATTTCTAAATTACAACTATCTCAGATAACTCCTTTTGATTCTAACCTTGATGTAGGATCCAGGGTAATAGAAAAATTGTGTACATGAAAGTTTTCCTAGTTCTGAAGTATGAAATTGAGAAAGTAAAGATGCTTTAAGTAATATACTGTAATTTGAAACTCAGACTACCTCACGAAACAGGAGCTAGTTAAAAGTGATTTTGCTTTTTCAGGATAATGAAAAGTCTACTGCATAACAATTTGTCATTGTTTGTATTATTAGGCTGTATAACTAAGTTTAAATGCTGTAAAGGCAGTACGGAAAGTACAAAAGGAAGAATCTGGTGGAATCTTCGAAAAACCTGCTACAAGATAGTAGAACACAACTGGTTTGAAACATTCATTGTCTTCATGATTCTTCTCAGTAGTGGTGCTCTGGTAGGTAGAGCTCACACCCATAGAAACAGTAGCTATAAAAAAGTTTTATCAAAGTAATATAACACATCTGTGTTCATTAAGAAAAAAGTACAAGGTTAACTTGAAAAAGAGTTTGAAACCAAATTCCTAGAATATTTTGGGTAGTGCATATAAAAAAAGTAATACTCTGCTGTCAAATAACATTCTGTAGATGAATTTATGATGAATACAAGGTGGTATGTGTGTAGGAGTGTGCTTATGAAAAGAATTACATTAAAAATCTTGTTGAAGAAACTAAAAATCATACAAAATAATTGTATGCAGTAAATGAAACAATTATTTTACTTTAAAATTGTCCCCAAAAGTAGTATAGATACTGGATTCATCATGTTCTGTTAATTTTTTGCTTCAGTTTTAGTTCCAGTATTTCTACTGTTACATAGAAATCCTTGAATTCCTTTATACTATTCTCAGTGACATTTAGTCCTTCACAGGCTAGTAAGTGTTGGGTTCTTTTTGGTTGTTGATTGGCACAGGACTTGGTGTATACTGTCATTATCCCTGCTCTGGCACCTGAAGCACCATGTCCTTTCCTTCTTCTCCGACCTTGATGTTTGCAGGGTAGTTTCTCTCTTTTTCTTCAGTCCTCATACTGCCATGCAGTGCTTTACCTTTTCTTAAATATGTTTTCGCAGAGACACCACCAGCTTCACTGATTTGCTCAGTTGCTTGCTGTGGTGGGTTTGGTGTGGAGCTGGCACAGGGCAGCCCTGGCCTCTTCTTACAGTAGCCACCCCTGCAGCTTCCTGCTACCAAACCCTTACAACCAACACCCAATACTGGAATTCAGCAAAGATCAGCAGCAACATTAATACTCAGTCACTGTAGTTCATTGCTCACTTCAGTTGTAGAATCATAGAATTATTTAGGTTGGAAAAGACCTTTAAGATCATCAAGTCCAACTGATGACTTTATTATAATCTGACTGAGCCTGAGGGGGCTTTTCAGAGAGAAATTGTAATTCTGTGTAAACCATTACTGGAATTTCTGCAGTGTCTTTTGACAATTTCAGTTTTAATTCCATTGTCAGGCAATGATAAAATCTAAAACTCAGAATACACTTGTAATCTCAGCTCATGCTGGCTTTTCAAGGTAAAATATCTAAAAGTGAAAACGGTTTCACTTTGCCTTTTTTTAGTTCAGTTGTTTTGGCTTAATTTGTAGTTTGCAAATACCTATGAATATGTAACTTACATACAACTCTTTTTTCACAGGCTTTTGAAGATATATACATTGAACAACGCAAGACTATAAAAATCATACTGGAATATGCTGATAAAATCTTCACTTACATCTTTATTCTGGAAATGGTGCTAAAATGGGTGGCCTATGGTTTTCAAACGTATTTCACTAATGCTTGGTGCTGGCTGGATTTCCTGATTGTTGATGTAGGTACCATACTTTCTAAATAGCCTGTTTCTGTCATTTAGGTGGGTACTTTTATGTAACTCCACACTGATAGAGACAGACAGATAGTGACAATATAAATTGCATTTGAAAGAACAGGGAATGATGTACCAGTGAATATGATTCCATTTTAGTTATTCAGTTAGTGACTAAATATGCCTTTATATTTATGTTGTCATTGATTCCATGTGTTCTGTCAGTGTTTTACTGTGCTAAGTCCCAGACAGTGAGTAAGGACTATCAGCTGATTGGATTTCAGTATTCTAGATCTGGTGACAGAGAACAAGGAAGAAGCAGACAAAGAAAGGAAAGGGAAATGTAAGTGAGCTCATGGGTTTTAGGTAGGACAGTTAATCCTCGGCTTAATGAATCACTGGCAAAGTTCAGGGGAGCAGAGTATCACAAAATCAAAGCTACAGCAAAAAAAGAGGAGTGGGGCAAGGAAGCAGCAATTTGAGTAAGTGGAAGGATTGAGGAAAATGAAAAGTCATGGCCTGTGGATCAATATAAAAAGGAGGCCTCATTCATTTGCAATCCTCATTTTTATTGTAATGACGTTCACTGTGTGGAAGGCTGCAGCTCTTCCACTTTTCATTGGCACACGACTTTGTAAAGATTCTTTTTTGGAAGCTGAAATTATTTTGGTTTTGTTTGGCTCTGATCATAGAGAATGTCTCTTGTTGGCTCTCTGAATTCTGGACTCTTAGAAAAAAATGCAGCTTTTAGGTGACAGAATTAATGTTTTTCAATGATTACATTAAAAGGTAGTATTGAAATTTAAAAGAAATCTATGAAATTAGTGACTTGCATGATATGTTCTTATAAAGGAATTTTTAATTCACATAGATATTTCAGTGGAAATTCAACAGATGGATAGGGGAAAAATCTATTAATCAAATGGAATCTGGAATCTAGGAAAGAAATTTTGTCACCTACCAGTAGAACTGAAACCTAAACTAATGCTCTTTTTTGAATAACTTTGTGGAGGGAAATGCAGAAGTAGTGTTTGTTACTTGTCTTCCTCAACTAACAGTGCTTCTCTTTTTAGGGTCATTTACAGAGCGGGGGTGCAGAAGTGTGAAATTTTATAATTAGTGGGAAATCAGTAGCAATCATCCAGATTAATTTTGTCGTCTTTGCTTAGAATTGTCCATGCCATGCTTTAATCTCATTTCGTGTTAGGATTCAAGACATTATATTTCCAGAATCCTGTGATACTTAAATTTGCATTTCTATGTGTCCATTAGTGTTGTCATTTGTAGAAATGAACAAAAATAATAAATAAATAATTAATTTTATTGCCACTTAAGAAGCATTCAGAATTAGTATTTTTGTACAAGCTTGTATTATGAAAGACTTATCTTGAACTGTTTAAGATAAATTCTTAGTAAAGTGTGCCATATCTCTGCATGGATAGGTAGGAGTTGTTCCTGTTTGTAGTGATTTTAGTGCTTTCATGTAGCTATTTTTGTTTCTTGCTTGGAATGCCTACATCTTATGACCCTATAGCAGCAGATCATACAATAATTTAGGTTGGAAGGCATCTTTGGGTATTTTCTGGTCTCGCTCCTTACTGAAAGCAGGGCCAGCTGAGAAATTAGCCCTAACCTTAAGGTTAGATTAGGTTCCTTAGGGTGATACCCAATTTTGAATGGAGAGTCTGCTGTCTTATTTGGAAATTTGTTTCCAGTGTTTGACCACCTGCTCTCCACCCACCCACCCCCAGCTCATTCCCCTGAAAAAGTCAGTCATGCTCTGCTCAGCTTTTTCTAATTTTACTGTTGCATTTACTTGTTATTATTTTCAGCTAGTAGCAAGCAACTTTCTCTTTCTCCTACTTTCACACCAAGGTGACATTTAACAGGACCTTTTTTAGGCAAACTATTCTATACCCATTGATCTAACTCTGTTTCAGAAAGAACTTATAGCATACAAACATAAATTCTTACTCGTGTTGATGTTCACAGTGTTTCCTGAAAAGGATAATTAGCCCCAAACAAGTACAAATGCTGGTTTTGCTCAGCATTCCATGTGCAAGTTCAAAGGGTATAACAAAAAAGAACAAACACCCATGTGGTATTTAACAGCTTGCTTGAACTACCCTTAGAGGATATAAGGCTTCCTCATGTGTAAATGCAACAGGAGACAGCCATCTGGAGTAGACAACTCAGTGAGGACACAAGTCATTGACTCTGATCAGAAACAGCGAGACAATGAGGGTTTGAGCTGTTAATACAGCTGTACTGAAGGTTTCATAAATTCTTGTGGATAAGACACTCTTCCACAAGAGCAATAATGTTAAAAGCAGAAATAAATCTCAAGGCGTATTGTCCAAAACGCAAGCAGTTTAACAAATTCAAAGTAAGATGTTTCAGCTTTGCATTAACAGTGTGCTTTTCTGTAAATGTCCTATTTGATAGTTACAAGAACAGAAAGATGAGATGAAGCTGAAGATGGATTCTGTCTCACATGTATCATTACAGACTGCTTTTACATTTTCTCTTTTTCTATTGCAACACACTTTTTGAATTTACTGTGTTATTTTCTAATATATAGAGATATATTTCTATAAAATATATATAATATGTTTCTAACATATTTTCTAATATTACATCACAGAAATGCTACAGTTAGCTGGTGTCAGGAGTTGTCCAAACCATGGTAATACAGAGGGAAGAGGGGAAATAATTTATTTAAACAAACAAACAAAAAAACGAACAAGAAAGAGAAAAGAAAAAGCACTTTTATGCATATACATACACATCCACAAATGTTAGCAAAGGATTTTAAGATTTAATTTTCATCAGCAGCATGTGGCGAGATGAACTATCCTCCATCTTCTTTCTCCCCTTCAAAACAGAGAGCAGAAAAAAGCAATGTATTAAATTGTGCTTTAGTTTCCAAAGAAAGGTGAAATTAAGACATCATTAAGTAGAGATGGGGTAATCTTGCAGGAAGAGGATTTCTTGCAATGCAAATACCGGATACAACTGACAACTGCATTATTTAAGAAAACACGTTTATCTAACAGGAATACTTGAAACAGATTTTCTCTAAAATTATAAAAGTAAGGCGTAATGATCTTAAGGTCTTGATAGTTTCATGTGGATTAATGCTTTCTATGATAAATGTTTGACTAGTGTCTGAATTTAAAGAAGGAACAGTCTTCTGAAACTAAGTACGGTAGCTGAATTTGTATAGCAAATTAGACTGGTGGCATAAACAAAAGTCATTCCAATTAATGATTGTGTTCTTTTTCTGGATCTTCTCATTTTCTTTTTCCCTTTTTTTAATGAAATTTTCTTCTCTTGAGCTACATGGTCTAATTGTAGTTACGTCAGCAGCTGAATTATGTCAAGTTTTAGATGGGTTATTTCATAAATACAAGTACATAGTCATCCATGATAAGGCACTGTAGTGATCACAGATTCATATTTCATATGTTGCACATATACGTATATTAGCTCAGGGATCCTGCGCTAATTTGGTTTTATCTAGTTCGTGTGATTTACAAAAAAATCCCTGCATCTTGATTTTTTCAAAATCACCTCTTATTTTATTAAAATTTGGCATGCTAAATTTAAATAACATAAAAAGTTAGCCATTTTCTCGTTGTCTATATATTTTATGATATGGCATTGTTTAACCCATTCTGATCCTCTAAAGCAGGTAACTCTAAAAAAATATCTGCCAGCTTCATGTTCATTCTTGGACTTTGAATTCTGAACTTCAGTTTTGCACTTCAAACACCAGAAACAGCGCTTTTTCCCAAGTGAAGGTTAAGCATAGATTTTTCTTCTAGTGCTTGATATTATGATTTTTATATATCCAGACTGCAGTATTCTGAAGAGACTAGAAGTTAGTGATCACAATTAAATTATTAATTCTGTTATAACTTCACTTCCCAGGAAAGTGCCGTCTACTGTTCCATGCATTTGAGTGCATTGCTTTTACATAATCATGTTGATAATGGTATTTCTTTCTGTCTATCACACGGTCGGGAGTCACACGTGTCAGAATCCTGTCTGACTGAGTATATGCCAATTTCAAGTCTGCCATCATCCTCAGGCAATGTGAATTAGTAGTTATTCATATATCTGCTGACTTTTTCTGTTCTTGATTAAAAGAACACTTTTAATTAGAAACTTAGAGTCCTTACAAACTTTTGTTCTGATATCCAGATCAAAATTTTCTTCCTCTAGAAATTACATTTGTTTTGTGAGGCTATTAAAAAAAAAAATGTTTTGTTTTGTTTCCTCTAGGTCTCCTTGGTTAGCTTAGTAGCTCATGCCCTTGGTTTGTCAGAACTCAGTGCAATTAAATCCCTCCGAACATTAAGAGCTTTGAGGCCTCTAAGAGCTTTGTCACGCTTTGAAGGCATGAGGGTAAGAAAAAAAGAAATAGCATATAAAACAGCTGTAAAAATAAGCCTAATTATAAAGTCATAGAGGAACACTGGACTGCATGTCTGTTTTTAAGGCCAACAGTAACATGTTTAATTGTATTACATATGTTACTCCTGTTGGCTTTAGTTCAATGTATTTTACAATTTGAGATTAAATCTTTTCCTGTACTTGAAAAAAAAGAAAAGTAGTCTTTATACTGCTCTATATGTTGTTTTTAAAAACTTTTTTTTTTTTTCTGTGTTTATTTACTAGGTGGTTGTGAATGCTCTTACTGGAGCAATACCATCCATTATGAATGTACTTCTGGTTTGTCTTACATTCTGGCTAGTTTTCAGCATTATGGGAGTAAATTTGTTTGCTGGCAAGTTCTATCGCTGTGTTAACACCACAACTGGTGAGCAATTCCCACCAGAGGAAGTCACTAATGTAACTGTGTGTAAAAACCTTACGATCACTTCTGGGGATGTTCAGTGGAAAAATGTGAAAGTAAACTTTGATAATGTTGGAGCTGGTTATCTTTCTCTGCTTCAAGTAGTAAGTGTATAAATTTTGATAAATTAATTTTCCAGTCTTATGTTTCATAGCAGTAACGATTCCATAATTTTCAATCTTATTTTACAGTATACAAATGCATATGAGATTTGATTTTATAAGTGTGTTCTATGAAGCTAATTATTATTGCTTATGGTAAAAATCTGATACATTCTGTAGCCATTTTGGAAGCGGAGGAATACTTAATATATACCAGGTGGATATAAAGTTCCTTTGCACCCAACTGCTAATACCTTTTCAAGTTCCACAAAAATGCAGTATCCAGTAAAAAAAAAAATGCAGTTAGGATTAATTTCCTTTTCTTTGCTTGATCTGTTAAAAGGCATGTTGACTTTGATTTTTTTCCTATGATAGTCAAATAGATAAATTCCAGGGCTCATCTGATCTGCCAACAAAAAGAATGCCAAATATGGATTTTAAAAAGTTTTTAAATTAAGTTTTTCTTACCATTTTTATTACTCTTAAGAGTCCCACGCCAGTTTCTTTTTAAAGTCTAGATGAACAGTTGTAGAATTTTTACTAGTTGGGTTTGCTTGACAGCCTACTTGTGGGAAAATATTTGTACTCATAAGCATTTGGTAATTATTCTGACTTCAAAAGTCCTCAACTGGGAGTATTTAGGAGTTAGTATTGTGCTAGCAGACTGCCATCTGCTTGCTCTAGGGAGTAACAGCTATTGCTAAATAGCACTAGGCAATTGCATAAATTACCAATGTAGAGGACAGCAGTGCTTTTAGCTTTTGTAACAAATCTTGCATAGAATGGTTCACCTATGTAATGTTTCCAGTAAACAGACTGTTCATATGTTGTTTGTACTTAATATCACAGCTCACAGGAGTAGGTTTGATGGAAGACCCCCTAGATGGCTAAGGAATGGACTGTATGGATGTGTCCAAAGACTTAGGGTCAGCAGCTTAACATCCAAAAGGGAACCAGTAACAACTGGTGTCTCTCAAGGATCTGTGCTGGGACCAGTATTATTTTCAGAGCTTCATCAATGACATAGATAGTGGGATTGAGGGGACCTTCAGCAGTCTGCAGATGTCACCAAGCTGAGCAGTGTAGCTGATATGCTTAGAGGGATGAGATGGCATGCAATATGATGCAATGTGATGCCAACCTGAGGGACCTTGGCAGGCTTGAGAAGTGGTCCCATGTGAATCTTGTGAAGTTCACAAGGACACATGCAAGGTCCTGTACTGGGGTGAGGGTAATCCCCACTATCAGTACAGACTGGAGGATGAATGAGTTAAGAGCAGCGCTACAGAGACTATTTGGTGAGACTGGTGGACAACAATTTGGACATGAGCTGGTAATGTGCGCTTGCAGCCCAGAAAACTAATCATACCCTGGACTGCATAGCAAGAAGCATGGCCAACCAATCAAGGGAGGTGACTCCCCAGCTCCATTCCACTCTCATGAGATCCCACCAGTACAAGAAAGAATGGACCTCTTAGAATGAGTCCAGAGGAGGGCCAAGAAAGAGATCAGAGAGTTGGAACACCTCTCATATTGCAAAGAAGGGCTGAGCGAGTTAGGGTTGTTCAGGCTGGAGAAGAGAAGGCTCCAGGGAGACCTTATTGTGGCCTTTCAATATATAAAGGGGGCTTAAAAGAAAGATGGAGTGAAAATGTTTACCACAGCCTGAAGTGACAGGATGAGGGGCAACAGTTTTAAACTGAAAGAGGGTAGATTTTGATTAAATATAAAGAAGAATTGGGGTTTTTTTAACAGTAAGGTGGTGACACACTGGAAGAGGTTGCCCAGAGAAGTTGTGGATGACTCATCAGTGAAAGCATGTGATGTGAAAGATGTCCCTGCCCACAGCAGTGGGGTTGGGCTAAATAATCTCTAAAGGTCCCTTTCCAAGCCAAACCATTCTTTGATTCTATTATTTGCTTAAGAGTTCTTGGGGCTACTTACCTTTTAGAGTATCTTTTAGAACTGCTTTCATGTTCTGTCTGAAAAATGCCAACCTGTGATGGTTGATTTTGGAGTTGTCCTCCAGTTTTTTACATAGTAAGAAAGTTAGAACTGAGAGCCTTATTGTAAATTGCAGCCTTTCTGTTATGCTCAGATATTGATTGCAACTCATCCTACAGAGAGTTTATATGAATTTGCATAAAGATTAGAATTTATGTGTTGCTTAAGTATCAGGGAGAAGTATTCCACCGTAAATTACTTGCTGTGAATACTTCACTTCTGTCTTACCACACTTTTACTATTCCTCTCTGTTTTTGTGGATGCAAATACATTGCAGAAGACAGTGCTTTATTTAGAATGTTTATGGGGCTTTGATAGAAAATACTAACTAATTTTGTTTTTAGGCAACGTTTAAAGGATGGATGGATATCATGTACGCTGCAGTTGATTCTAGAGAAGTGAGTGCAATATAAAATTTGCTGAGTGAAAAAATATGATTGATGTAATGCTTCTTGAATGGCAATTGGAATAAAGTAAAATGGAAGTAATAAAAATGTAAAACCTTGATAAATTTTCTATATAGATTTTTGTACTATAAAGAAGTGCATATACTTCTAATAGGTAAAAAAAATTATAGAAGTAGATCTACCTGAAGTGTTAGTAGTTCAATAAGTCATCTATAAATGAAAAAAACTAATGAAACCTGGTTGTAGCCACATTCATGTTACTGAAGTCATACGGATTAGGAAAGAAGCTTTTCCTGTATCTCCATAAATAATCCTAATAATCAAATGGCACCCCTTGCAATAGTTAATTCAGAGCTGCAGACTCTGGCAATCTCAAAAAATAAAATGTCTGAATTTTGCCTGTTCTTCTGTTAATGCCAGTATTTCTTTGCATCTCTCCTCTATCCAGCTCCTGATTTGCATGAAGTCAACAGGAATTTAATTGCTTTTGAGCAGCACACTTCAGTTAAATTTAGTAGGAATTACATGAAATACCAAATGTCATTAGAGAGGAACTGTCAACTGTCAGACAGAAAGGGGAGGAATGACATGTCTGTGCCTGCAATTACAGACACCTCTATTAAGTAGATTTTTTAGTTCAAAGATAAGGCAAACCTAGAGTATGCTCCAAAATGGCTGTTTTTCCCTGCTTGTCAAGGAGTTGCTGTCCAGCTGGATGCAACTTCTGTTTGTGCTCAGTAATTTGTCTTAACTGTTATTTTTGATGTATTGTTGTTTTTCTATGTTACATAGACAGGGCAACAGCCCAAATATGAGGACAACTTGTACATGTATATTTACTTTGTTGCCTTTATCATCTTTGGATCTTTTTTCACCCTAAACTTATTCATTGGTGTCATCATCGATAACTTCAACCAACAAAAAAAGAAGATAAGTATCATGTTTCATTTTTACAGCACTCCATTGTTACTGAGCATTCAGCAAATGTATGAAAGCGTAAATAAGAGTGTCTGAAATTTCTCATAGTAAGAGAAAGAAAAAAAGAAAACAGCT
Source organism: Nycticryphes semicollaris (assembly GCA_013400055.1). Classification (NCBI taxonomy): domain Eukaryota; kingdom Metazoa; phylum Chordata; class Aves; order Charadriiformes; family Rostratulidae; genus Nycticryphes; species Nycticryphes semicollaris. Next base: position 253,684 of record VXBJ01005965.1, read on the forward strand.
ACTAAGATTTCGTTTTATTCAATATAATGAAATAATAGTCTTTGCTTTATAAGGCATCTGAAGTAATTTAAACTTTCACTGAGTTTCTGAGTGTTCTCCACATCCCTGTACAGCCCAATGATACGTTGTACATCAGAAGGTTATGTATTGTTTTTAGCTTACCCCTACAATGCTGTGACAAAGCTATGTGAAAATGCAGATGACTTATTTCAAGCAAACAGATGACAGGGAAGAGGAGAATATGCAAAACTACAAATATCAAAATTGATAAACGGTTAATGTATAGCAATATCGCAGATGTCTTCTCAATTACAAAGAGATTAATACAGAAAAGTTGAATACTGGAACTACTGCTCTGCAGTGTTAGATTAGAGAGGGCTGGGAAACTGTCTCATAAGTTAGGCAGTGAATTTGCAAGAGAAAAAAATTGATGATGTTTGAAAATGTGTGGGGTTTTGTTTCAACAGAAATTGTTTCTGTGATTCAAATTAACGTAGGATGGTGTCGGGAATGGCAAATTATGATGACAAATTAAATTCCACTTGCTATTTGAATTATAAATGCTGTCTAAGGTCTACAGTAGTCTTATTTTTGTATACACACTTGGAGCAGATTCATACTGGAATTTCAGTTTTTTTGTTTGTTTTTTTAAAGTGAGCTAAATAATAGCAAGGCAGTACATAATTTCTTAATTTTTATTTCTAGATGGTTTGTCAAGTTTGATTCATTGTACTGAAAAAAGATAATGCTAAACTTACTGCAGTGGAAACTTCTGGTAAATCTTTCCACTTGAGACTGGACTATGCAGTTTCATATGGGACTTCTTCAGATCCATTTTGAGTCTCTTGTCTGCAGACCCACATAAAAGAAAGGATGAGTCTGTGGTTCCAAACCTGTTGATATTTTCAGTTTCGTATAGCCAATGAGCAAATATTAGTCACCTGTCTTTTGAAATTAGAGATGCACCTGTGCTTATAGAAATGTGCCGATCAAACAGTGTGTAGCTACCCAGCAGTATTTTTCTTGTCTTTGTTCTGCCTTCGTATTACTGAGATCTCTCCATTTTGGGAAGTGTTGAGGCAATATAAATGGGAAAGACCTCATGTCATAGTATACTGTCCAGGTGTAGTTGAACTGTATGCATTTCTTCCATTTGTCTGTGCATCTACTTATATTACATTAGTTGTCAAGTGGAAAAATAAATGTTCCACTGACAAATTGCTAGCAATTATGGTCCTCACAGGCACATAAGGTGTATAGTATTTTGAGACCATTATTCTCCATATAGATAGCACACTGAAACAATGATTACTTATTCACTTTGATAGCCATTACATCAACAAGGCAGCAAAATAAATCCACAATTCAAGTTCCTTTATAACTTTTTTTTTTCCTCACTGGGTAAAATCTTCTGATAGTGTCACATCACGTTTCCACCATAATGAGCAGATTCATTTCTTGTTTTTCTTTCCAAACCATTACTCTCTAAGAATGGAATTCTACTTGAATATTTGGCTTATGAGGAGAGCACGCTAAAAAAAGGGTCTCTTTTGACTTCTAAATCTTTATATGTAGCCACAGCTGAGAGACTGAAACTCGTCTTCATCCAGATTCATCACTATGTTCTCACTAAGATTGACTCTGCATTTCACAAAGTCACGGAATCAACTGTGGGACTGAAATTCATTTCCAAATGCTGCTGTTTTGACATAATGCATACCTGGAATGTACTTACAAACAAATGAATGTACAAACAAAAAGAATTTACTTGTCAACAATAACAACAATTTCTGTAAACAGAAATACAATAAATTGTATTTCTGACAAGTATTTCTGTATATATATTACACATTATCAGCTTGGCTGTAATAAGTTCTGTTTTTATTATTTTACCTTGGAGGTCAAGACATTTTCATGACAGAAGAACAAAAGAAATACTACAATGCAATGAAGAAGTTGGGATCCAAGAAACCACAAAAACCTATACCTAGACCAGCGGTAAGAATGTGTGCTATTCTTTTATCATCTACATTTGGGATTAAATTGGATCAGTACATTAACTGTGACAAAATTTCTCCCTTAACTATAAATTACTTGAGGCATGATTCCAGTTAGCCCTTCATTCTGAATTGAAATGTACATATTTCTGTTCTGCAGGAAAAATCTCTTATATTTGTTATGCCCGAGAAAGTAGAGAATCAAAAATCTCAAGAAATAGAACTCTCTTGGGTTGTGAGGAGAAAGCTTACAGCAGGCAAATAAAGATGTTACTGGACAACGTCTGTCTGAGATTTTTCACCCTTTTGTTTGGTTGTATATTTTAGGGGAGTAAGAAGGAAATGGGAGGGAGGAAAGGGGGTTCTTCATTACATCAAAAATACTACCACCTTTTTTTCTCTCCTCAGAACAAATTGCAAGGTCTGGTGTTTGATATTGTAACAAAGCAAGCGTTTGACATCACCATTATGGTTCTCATCTGTCTTAACATGGTGACTATGATGATAGAAACAGACGACCAGAGTGAACTGATGCAAAATATTTTATACTGGATTAACTTGGTCTTTGTTGTCCTTTTCACTGGAGAATGTGTCTTAAAAATGTTCTCACTCCGCTATTATTACTTCACCATTGGCTGGAATATTTTTGATTTTGTGGTTGTTATTCTTTCAATAGTAGGTAAGAAATTCTTACATCCAAAATGAAATATAGTAAGATGTACAAAATGCCTTATCTCTGACAGGTTTTGCAGAAATACTTGATTTTAATTTTCCTGATTATATAGGAAAAGAAAACCATATTTTAAGCAGTAACTTTCTTAATAATTCTGTGTCAATTTTAATACTCCTTTTCCCAACATTCTTAGGGGGGAAAAAAACAAAATTATGTATAGCAGATAAAATTTAACTCCAATTAAAATTTCTACTGAGTCTGCAGGTAGAGTTGCTCTTTAGTCATATTTTGTTGTGAAAAATGCAATCTGTGATAAAATATTACCATTTAATTTTTATCATTCACAGGTATGTTTCTGGCTAAGGTGATTGAAAAGTACTTTGTGTCCCCTACCTTGTTCAGAGTTGTACGACTTGCCAGAATCGGTCGAATCCTGCGTCTCATTAAAGGCGCTAAGGGAATCCGCACTCTGCTGTTCGCTTTGATGATGTCTCTTCCGGCTTTGTTCAACATCGGGCTGCTGCTCTTCCTCGTCATGTTCATCTATGCGATATTTGGCATGTCCAACTTTGCCTATGTTAAGAAGGAAGCTGGGATTGACGACATGTTCAACTTTGAAACGTTTGGCAACAGCATGATCTGCCTCTTTCAGATCACCACGTCTGCTGGCTGGGATGGTTTGCTAGCCCCAATTCTTAACAGTGGGGAGCCAGACTGTGACCCCCATAAAGACCACCCGGGAAGCTCTGTGAAAGGTGACTGTGGCAACCCTTCTGTTGGGATTTTCTTCTTCGTCAGCTACATTATCATATCATTTCTGGTAGTGGTGAACATGTACATTGCTGTGATTTTGGAGAACTTCAGTGTTGCTACTGAAGAAAGTGCTGAACCCCTGAGTGAGGATGACTTTGAGATGTTCTATGAAGTTTGGGAAAAATATGATCCTGATGCAACACAATTCATAGAATATAGCAAATTGTCTGATTTTGCAGCTTCTCTGGATCCTCCTCTTAATATACCAAAACCAAACACAATTCAGCTGATTGCAATGGATCTGCCCATGGTAAGCGGCGACAGAATTCACTGCCTTGACATCTTGTTTGCTTTCACAAAGCGTGTTTTGGGAGAAAGTGGTGAGATGGACGCCCTCAGAATACAGATGGAAGATCGGTTTATGGCAGCCAATCCTTCTAAAGTCTCCTATGAACCAATCACAACCACACTAAAACGAAAACAGGAGGAAGTGTCAGCTACTATAATTCAGCGTGCTTACAGACGTTATCTTTTAAGACAGTCAGTAAAGAAACTTTCATTTATGTATCGCAAAGATGGCGTTAATCTGCTTATTGAAAAAGATATGATTATTGGTAAGCTAAGTGAAAACTCACCTCCAGAGAAAATGGATATGTCTGCATCTGCCACATCTCCGCCTTCTTATGACAGTGTAACAAAACCGGAAAAAGAAAAATATAAAGATGACAAAGCAGAAAAAGAAGACAAGGGGAAAGACAGAAAAGGAAATAAAAAGTAAAAGAGATAAAGAGGTTTTCTATGATGATTGTTCACAAGCCTGAGAAGACAACACTTTTATCAATAGCAGTCTGATTGGAGGACTATGCCAAAATTACAAGTTTTTACATATTTACCCACTGCTACAGTCGGTGCCTGTACTGGGACAATGACCCTTCACTCGCAAAATCTCAGTCTGTAACAGGTAAACACCCTTGCCAGAAGAATAGTTTTTATTATCAAGCTGGCACTAATGGAGAGGAGACACAAAATTTCTACTTGGACTGTAAGAACCCTTCATGGAGTGCAAAATTACCAATCCCCAAAAGTCTGTACTTTTGTGGAATAAGTGTATCCACTGTGTACATTTCATCTCCTATGTATGTTCAAAGTCTGTCAATTTCATTCATGATCTCATTTGCTTTAATTAACATACTGCTATTTGTAATTCTGCTGTGCTGAGGAAATAACTGAATACTCTTGCAGAGCAACACAAATGTCAGGAATACATAATTACGGTATCATAAGGTGAACATAGTTCTCTTCAAGCCATTTCTAAAAGCAGAAAAACAAGATTCCAGATTATTGAACTTCGGGATCTAGATAAATCAAGAGGAAACAATAAAAAAGAACAGAGTGTAGATAGAGAATTTACCAGAAAACAAAACAAGGGAATAAGTTTGCAGAGAAGAGGCTGGTAGTTTAGTCTCTTGGTTTAAATATAATTACGTTTAATACTTTTTAGTAATTCTTAATTTATTATACAGTTTGCTGCAGGTACAGTCATTTAAATAAATGATGCTACACCCAAAACTCCTGTTTTGAAAAACATGAAGCTATTAAAAAAACATAGTACTTTCATGGTCCAAAATATCCTTCAATTCCTGAGAGACCTAAACAGTTCTTTTCATGGAAAAGCTATGAACGCCAAATTGTGCCTACAGAATATTACTGAAATAAAAAGAAGTGGTAGTCTTTTTTCTTTTTTTAACTGTAGACCCTGTAATTCCATGAGCAGCTTCCATACCTCATTCTGAAGTCTGTTTCCATACTTACTTCTCATCAATATAGCCCACTTGAGAAAATAATCAAAACTAAGTGTATAAATTGATAGCAAAGTACCTTTTGGAACAGACACTACCTTAATGTATACCTCAGGCTTAAATTTCCGTACTTTGGAAGAATGGGTCATGCCAGAGACACACGTATGTACATGAGAGATGGGTTTGATCCCCCATGGCACTTTAGGCAAGTTTCAACTGTATGAAATGCAGTCTTCTGCAGAAAGCTGAGATGACCAAAAAGATGTACTTAAATAACTGTGTTCTGCATTGTGGTTCAGATGACTTATTTTTATCATCAAGACTGACACTATATATGTAAGTTAAATATCCTGTGTTATTTAATCAATTGTTTTACACAGTGGTAGTTGTTTGAACAAACAGACGATGACCTAAGTACTGTATTTATGGCATCAAACATGTACCCTATTAAGTGTAGCTTATAACATTTCCATAGATGATATGATATATTCTGTAATGCTCCAAATAATTGGGAAGCTTTAACTAATGCATGCTTGCTGCTATTATTCTACAGCTATTAAAGTCTAAGATGGGAAGACATGTGAGTGATAAAAAGAAAAAAACTGTTCGACGAGACCATCATTCCTCATACCAGTAAGCAATAGTTTGCTGCTATTACAGATTTTATTTTGTTTGAGCTTTTAAATCAGCAAATATGCAGTAAATAACCAGAACACAAGGGATAATATATTTGCTTAATATGTGGGGCTACAAAAAACCTTTTATAATATCTATTAATCTATTCCTGTTATTTTGAAAATAATTTTATTTTATAACATTTTATACTTACCATAAGAAACTACACATATCTTCACAGTGTTAGCAATTCTTATTACTGTCTCTCTGTGACACTACTCTTGGGAATCTAAGATACAATGTGAATTGGTAATCACAAGTTTCTGCAAACCATATTGAACATATTTTAAAAGAAATGGACAGTACAGTTCTTTTTCTGATCAGTAGGTAGGTCCTTGTATGTGAAACAATATAGAAGGGTTTCTTTTGAAATTATAAACCCGTCTGTCAATTTTCAGGTTAATCTTTCTCATAGAAACATTGCTTTTCACCGGTGTTAGTCTCACACTGTCTGCTTTTCTTGTTGATTCATAGTTCAGTAGAAGAGCTTTAAATATAATTTGTTATTCATAGTCTTTCTTCATTAAAATGAATAGTGAGCTTGTGCAATGGACAATGGAATACCTTGCATTTCTTACGAAGAACTAAAATGTAGATGGGCTCCTGCTTTTATAGAAACTATTGGCTTATAGTCTACTGATGAACTGCATGCAGGAAGTTGTTTTACCAAAAATAACCACATTGCTAACAACCCAAAAGAATAAAGATAACCTTTTTATGTACTTGTTTTAGTCTTTGTGGTTTTATTTTATGAAGTTTATATAATTAACAAATAATTGTTGGTAAAATTAAGGGGGAACCACTCTTGCAATGAGGCAATGTAGTTTAGATATCTAGATCACATGGTGCTTTATGGCTTTGATGAATATTAACTTGTCACCATCTAGTTGAAATGAAATGCTCAAGTCATCCTGGGCAGAGAAGTTTTTCTAGAATTCAGAAAAGAATTGCATTCCAACTGTGTGGGGTTTTGTCACTCTTTTATGAGTTGCTCAGGAAGAGCTCCAGTGGTGTCTTCTTATGGCCAAGTCCAATGAAGGATGTCTTCACCTTCTTGCTGGGCAACAGAGAGAGCAGACACTGCCCATCGTGGGGTGGGTGGTCTGGAATTTGTCACTGAAACAGCTCTACAGGGGGATAAGAAAGTTACTTTAGTGCTAGTACTCCTCTAGAAACTCCTTCTTTGCTTCAGTTTTTCCTGCTCAGGCCAGCACTCAGAAGTCCCACACTTTGGCAGAAACAGAGAAAGTCTGGATGAAATAAAACTTCCCCTTGGTTGAGGAAAACCAAGTTAGGGAACAGTTACATACACTGGATATCCTTAAGTCCACGGGTCCTGATGGGATGCACCCATGAGTTCTAAAGGAGCTGGCAGAAGTCATTGCTGGGCCGCTCTGTATCATCTTTGAAAGGTCCGGGAGAACAGGAGGGGTGCCTAAGGATTAGAGGAAAGCCCATGTCATTCCAGTCTTCAAAAGGGGAAGAAGGAGGACCCAGGAAACTACAGACCAGTCAGCCTTACCTCCATCACTGGAAAGATGATGGAACAATTTGTTCTGGGCATCATCTCAAAGCATCTGGAGGAAAAGAAAGCTATCAGAAGTAGTCAACATGGATTCACCAAGGGGAAATCATGTCTGACTAACTGATAGCCTTCTATGATGTTATGACTAGATGGATAGATGAGGGGAGGGCGGTGCATGTTGTCTACTTTGACTACAGCAAGGCTTTTGACACAGTCTCTCACTATACCCTCATAGGTTTAAGAATCCTCATAGAAGTGTGGATTAGATGGATGGACAGTGAAGTGGATTGAAATGGCTGAAAGAGTTGTTTAGATGTGGTGTTGGGGGATATGGAGTAGGGGAGGATGGGAGAACTTTTGTAGAGTAGGGCTGATGGTTGGACTCGATGATCCCAACGGTCTTTTCTAACCTGAATGATTCTATGATATTCAGAGCTCAGAGGGTTGTAATCAGTGGCACAGGATCTAGCTGGAGGTCCGTAAGGAAAATGTCTATGTTTTTTACTATCTAATTTGAATTAAAACCTTTTTTTTAAATCCAGAATAGTTATTGTTTTAATATCTTAGTTGCAATGATGTAGATGCTTAGAACAATCTTGGTAACTCTGTTGAATTGCTGTTTAAAAACCAAAATTGCTTCAAGTCAGTGCTGGATAGGCACGTAGTTAACTTAAAGATTCTATGTGGACTAAACATGAAATATGGAAGTAAGAATTTTTCTACAGATTTGGTAGCGTGCAGAAGTATGAGGTCATTTGTAAAATCATTTAACCCTATAAAATATCTAACATTGTTATGTTTATTGAAACCATAGTGACTTTAGTTTGATTGAAGTACATTTTTTTTTGTTGACTCAAATCTTTTGGTCCTTTACAGTTTTTAAGTGTATATATTTGAATAGACCTATATCCTTTTATGTTTCTTGAAATTACTCTAATATATGTGGAAATTGTTTGTCTTTATGGAAGACACAGTTGACCTTCAGTATTCTTCCTTAACCTGCAGGTGTAAAACATATTCAGGTTTCAATGTTGATATAAGACAGACGTTTCAGTGTAATGAGTCAGTCACGTATATCAGTATCCAAAACATTAAGCAAAATTCCCAGAATGGGAGGACACTACACTGTGTTACTGTCCTAGTTCACAGAGAATTAAAAATAAATAAGAAAGGCTCCCTTAAAATTTTCTCAGAAAAGAGCTTTCTTTATTCTCTCTGAGTCACCCCAGAAATGTAAATATCATAGAATCATAGAATGGTTAGAATTGAAGGAACCTTAAACATCATCTAGTTCCAAGGCCCCTGCCATGGGCAGGGACACTCCCACTAGAGCAGGTTGCTCAAAGCCCTATCCAGCCTGGCCTTAAACACTTCCAGGGAAGGGGCATCCACAACTTCCCTGGACAACCTGATCCAGTGCCTCAATGCCCTCACACTAAAGAATTTCTTTCTGGTATCTAATCTAAATCTTCCCTCTTCCAATTCAAAACCATTACCCCTTGTCCTGTCACTACACTTCCTGACACAGTCCCTCTCCAGCTTTCCTATAGGCTCCCTTCAGATATTGGAAGGAATAAAATATAAAAATATATTTTATTTTATTTAATGTAGCAATAATGAAGAATGAAGATGCCACCAACACCCCCCACCCCCCACCCCGCCAAGAACCAAACAAGCAAACTCAAAAAAAACCCAAACAAAACAAAACAAGAAAACCCCCAAAACTATATTAGGAAATACAAGGGGAAAGTTCTGGTGTTTTTTAAATCTTGGCCTTAATCAACTCCATAACACACATGTAAAAATACAAAAGGCAAAGATGGCGGGGGGAAGAGGCCAGAAGTACGTGCTGGAGGTTGTTTGTATTAGTCTTAAGCAGAAATGTACGTTGCTGAGTACCATAAATACATCAGATTCAGTAGAGGAGCATCTCTCCTCTAGCTGTTAGCAGCACTAATAGCAGCTGAGCCTAACTGCATCCAGTAGAGGGCACAAACACCTGCCAGATGAGCATGGTACTGTGCCTGGTGTCTTCAGCCACAGAAGCAAAAAATACAGCTTGTACTTGTTTTGTTCTAGTGAACTAATGAAGCTTCAACAATATAATTCAATTTGTTGTGTAAAGATAGCTTTGCTGGTAATACTTTTGTGACTGGACCAGCAGGTTTTGGGTCTAGGTTATGTACTCTGCAAGGCAAGTGGCCCTGTATGCAGAGCTGGCACCAAATTGGTTAAGAACCGCCACACCTATCTGAGCTTGCTAAAATATACCCAAAGGGTGCTGGTGCTCTCTCCCATAGGCAGCTTTAGCTTTACTTTTGTTAATAGGCATTATTCATTTAATTCTTGGTGCATGTATTAATCAGCTCCTATCTTCTAAAACAATCACATAAGAAAGTATCCATCTCATTTTCAGAAACAGTAGTAAATAAGATTAAGTATTATTAAAAATGCAATGGGTTTTATGGATGTAGAAAATTCTTACGATACTCATTCTCTAGTATATATTCAAAAAGGCTTATCTTGCTCCGTAATGCATTAGGAGAATAATCTGAAATATCTGCAGTGTTGGAATATTTAATGGCTTGCAAACCTCTGCATTAGCTACATTGTTTTCAGTGGGGGATGGTACCGATCTCTTTCATTCTCTGAGCATAGCTAGGTTTTCACTTTTTAATGCAGCATGCAGTCTCTGTTACATAGCATATTTTATTTTTCCTTGCTGATCAGTGGGAGCTGTTGCACAGTGAAACAGATGAATCCTCGTGCTTACCTTAAGAAAAAAAATAATAAAAAAAAATACTGCAGTGTAATCTGAGCAAAATAAACTGCGGCACATTCTCATCCCTCCAGAGAGGGAAAATTGCATGCTGAAGCACACATGATCTCTACTGCAAGAAAAGCATTTGATGAAAATTAGGAATGACACTGCATAAACAATGTATAACAGTCAAAACCAGCAGTGCTAGACAAGCTCTGCACTTGCATTTTCTGTTGTCGTAACAACATGCTATTATCTCTTTAACCACAATCTTGATAATAATATTTTCGAATCCAACAGCTGATTCAAAAAACCCACAATATGTTTTTCAGAAAATGTATATCTGAAACAGAATGTAGTAAGCTGTTTTAATTTTCAAAGTAGTGCCTGTAGCATTCAAAAATGGTTAGAGGATTGCATGCTGTATTGCTATTTGCAGTATTGCTTTATAAAACTGTCATGCTTGCAGATACCATAGCAACCCCTGTCATGTGGTACTTTTTAATTTCCAAAATACACAGTAGCTTTGTGCTGCAGGTTAATATCTGTATATAATGTTTAGTAAATACTGCATCTGTGTCCACCACATAAGGCAAACTGGATGATGCCAATGATGATCATGTTCTCAGTCTCAGGCAGGCAAAAGGTTAAAAAAATCTCTCCAGTAATAGGCATTGTGAATCCCTGAAACCATTCTCTTGTCTTAACTTCTTGATGGATGTCAAATGTGATGTATAAAGGTTCATGCAGCATTGCTGCAATTACAAGTATAATTATTTATATAGATGGAAAGCAGCTGCTCATGCTCTGACTGTGTAAACTTGGAAATTGGATGTGATTTATGTGGTGATGAATAGGTGGGTGGATAAATGCTGATAGCCTCTATCTGGAGATGAATGTACATCCAAGAAACAAAACTATTTTTGGAGGGATGCTCAAAAGCTCTGTGAACTCAGAATCTTTATGGCTTTTGCTTTTTCATTTATTTGAAAAGCATTTACTTGAAATTTCATTTATCTACCATGTTGCTGCAATCTTTTAGAATTTTGTTACTGTTGTATGAAAATTAAAAGAACAAGGAAGTGAGAATGGTTACTAGCCTTTCAACAAAAAACAATGGAAGACAATAAATGTTAGCATGATTTTTCTATTTGTATTTTAGGATTAAAGCCTTTATTTCACAATTAAATTCTAACTCATAAAAAGGAGAGCTTCAAACACAGGACATAGAGGAACTGGTGACAGAAAAAGAGATTACAGTGCTGATATTACTGAAAGGTTATTAATATGAAATCTTTTGCAGAAGCTAATTGGAAGTTGATGCACTCTAAAACTAAAATATTGGACCAAAGAACATGGCAGTGAGAAAAGTCTGCAGCAGAGTACAACGAGAAATGGTTGTCTTAGCAGAAGTGAATCTGTTTTGCTTCTATGATCAGAGGGAAAACTTCATACTAAATCCTAGGATCAAAAAATTATTTATACATCTGTTAACATCCAAAATGCATCTACATGTATCTACCCTATTTATTCATATCTACTGTTACACAAACTTCTTTAGTAATTCTGGAATGTAAAAATTAAGGGGAAAAGGCATACTATGAGGGCAAGCAAGCTCAACTTTTCTGTATTTCTTGGCAGCTACTCAAACTCTAGCTTCTCTTTCCATGTTGCATCACGTGAAGATTTCACATGACTGTTCAGACTGAAGTGGTGTGAATGAAGTTCTTTTAAAAATTCATGATAAAATAAAAAAAATTCCCCCTCTGAAGGACAGAGAAAGGTGGAGTTTGCAGGCCTTCCTAGCTTTTTGAATAAGATACTGTCCAAAAAACACTGTCTTGTTTAATTTCGTAGCTTTTAAAATCTTCTGGGCTGTTGAGTCAAAGGAACTGCATCTAGAAGGTTTCCTCAATATTCCCCCATATCAGCAGTGTAAAAAAAACCCAACCAACCACCAAATCATTCTTCAGTGCTGCCTTTAGTCTACAGACTCTGACTCCATTGTCACCATTGTTCCTATGCCAGTGTCTTTGTGGAAATCTCAAGGAAGAACAGTTAAGTTGTGTCCATACTATACCATGTCAGCAGCAGTGGCCATATGTTTTTGATTATATCTGAAAAAGAAAACTAATTTCTCACTATATCCACTTCAGATATTGGATCCAGATTGAAAACTACTGAAAACAACAGGTCTTTTACAACAGCTTTCCACAGAATTTAAATCAAACCCAAACTAGTTTAAGTGATTTCCAGTTACGGATTTCCTAAAGGAGAAGTATTTCTAAATTCACTCTTCTAACTCTGTAGTCTAAATAAAATGACTCTTAGTCTTATGGCAAAAGAGTTGCATCCTTATTGCCCTAAGGATGAGTACAAGAGATGCCTTCAAAAGTACAATACATTAATTTTTCTTAAGCTGGCTTTGCCAAACAAGGACTGGTAACATATACTATTACTGCTCATTACAGATTTAATTTTATTATTTTTCTAAAGATAAGTAAGATTTATAATCTCAAGGTAAACCATGCAGGGAAAAGATTTTAAAAAGTTAATTTAAGAGGATCTCATTAGATGTGTATCCAAGAGCCAAGTTTCTGAAATGTTATTTATACATAAAAGTGTAAGAATAATAGTAATATTGTATTGTATAACCCCTGGCATTCAAGGCACTGGGAGGAAGTTATGCATTTAGAGGAATGGACAGGAAGGATTGCAGAGTTGAATAATGAATATAAATGTCTCTCTAATTACAAGCACTTAATTCAAAAATCTTTTTGTGGTATTTTTTTCAGCACTTAAGATTACATGTAAATAGCTGTAATTCATTTGTTTAATATAATATGTGATTAATGTTTGTAGAATACCAAGATACTGCTTTTTCTGTTCATAGCTGGAACATTGGAAGACAACTGGCTTATTGGAAATGGCATAATTTTAGTGAAATAGGACAAGTGTTATTAATATTTAGTGGATCTTTCTGTATGAAAAGTATGTAAATAAGCCCTTCTAACTGCTATCAAGCCCATTGGCAATTAGACAAGAATAAATTAGCCTCCACTTGGACTACTGAGGTTAGATTATCATTTCATTGACATGATAACCCAGACTGATTAACAATAATACTGTATCTATTCTTGTTAGCTATAGTTGAATAGCTAACAAATTTAAAAACAAATTTCCCTGCAACTGTCAAATATTGCAAGAATTTATTGGTTTTTACTTACCAGCATTACTGTAAAACACAAAACCACCCAATTTAGAGCTTTTTTGTCATAAAATATCATGTTCTCATATATAAAATATGTATTTCTGCAAGATTATAAATCATTAAAATCCATAGATTTGCTGCATAAAATATAGCATCACTAATGGCTTGATTTCAGTGTACTTTCTTGATTTATTGTCAATTCTCTGACAAGATAAGAGGAGAAATGAAAGCATTTACTTCAAGTACATGAAACCCACCTTTCCAAGGTGGTATTTTAGAACTCCCTCTTAATAAAATAAATAGACTGTTAAGAGGTACAGAAGTTGTACTGTGCTTTTTCTAGTATGTACAGTTGTCACTGTTATTCTTTCAACAACTTATGATTGGGACTCTTTCCAAAGTAAGATTTTTTAGATAAGGCATTTCATTTTTTTAATCAATGGCTCTTTTCAGAATTTTTACTAGTAAGTTTTCAGGGGCTAGAATTATATGCCACATACAGGAAAGAGTTGCTTATTGCTTCTAGATATTATCCTAATTTTGCTATTTGTATAGTGTTTATAATATTAAATTACGTCAGCTTGCATCAACAGTTGATTTTGACACAGTGATCTCTGTTATGGTCAAGGCTAGGACAATTTGTGTGTTGCCATCACATTATTTAGATACTGGATTATGCCTACAGCCTGTTCTACTCTCTTGCCTAGTTTCCTGACTTTCACCTTTTATTGTTGGCAGGAATCTCCTATGTACTGGAAATGTCTGAATGTTTAAAAAAGATTCCCCTGAAGCTTGGGAAGCCAGGTCTAAGGTTTGATTAGTTAATGAGAGCTCAAAACGGGAGCTCAAATGTTAATGGGAGTTCAAAAGTTAATGGGAGCTCAAAAGTGTCCAACTATATTGAGATATTTTGGGGGACCTGATGTCTGTGCATTCATAAAAAGTAAAATCTTTTTTGCTAAAAGGTCAAAACTGGAAAAGCGTTAAGATACAATCTGTTGACTTCTTTCTCTCCCTTATCTCAGAGTACTAGAATTTTTTTAGAGGACAACTACCTGATTAAAGACCAAGAGAAATGGAAATATTTGAATGCAAGTGAATCTTAAAACTTCTCGTGAGGCTCAGGCCTAGTCATAAAGGCAAGCTTAAAAATTGCATTCCTGCTTAGTTTTATGGAAATGCTTTATCTATAAAGGCAGATGTGCATAGGTGATGTAAAGTTTCAAAAGACTAGTAAAGGAAATATTTTAAAGTATTTTAACATCCAAAACAAAAAAAAAAAAAAAAGCATTCATCAGGGTGCTGTGTAAGAATTTTATTGGAATTGTGTCATTATCATTCTCATAGACTTATGCTCTCAGTTTCTACTTGTGTAGGTGAGATGTATTTCAAATGTGTGTCCCTTTAGTCGAACACAGAATTCAAGCAAGGTATAACATTTTTTGTTCAAATGCTCAATAAGTAGCCTGTTTCTGGAGAAAGTGAGAGTTGGTATACCATACCATGCTGCATCTCAAATTCTATTTCAGATGCCCAAATTCTTTCTATTCCCCGAGTTTTGGTTTTAGGATATCAAGTCCAGTGAAAAGTCATATTAGAAGGCAAACTGTAAGTAAATCAATTGATGGATTAAATTATTTAATGCAAGTTCACTATCTTCCTTCATTCTGATACTACTCCTCTCCATAGGTAAAGAATTACTGAATGTTTGAGATGCATATCTAACAGTTGAAAAAAAATTCAATGGTTTCAAAATTCATGTAGCCCCCATTTGATATGAAGGGGTCAATACATTTAGCTTTAAGGCCACATCGAAGACCCTGCACCTGTTTCTCTAGACATAGGTTCTTTTCCCTTCTGACTTTAAGGCAGCTTTAGTAGAGTATCATGCAGTCTCCCTCTCTTTCCTTCTCCTCCCTGCTCTATTCCCAGTCTGGAAGACGGAAGAGTTGTCTTTCAAGCAGGAAGACCAGAAATCGATGTATTGCAGCAGATGGTTCAAACAATAGAGCTGAAGAGTAATTGGATCAGCTGTAGCAGGTATTTCACATGCAACAGATCTAGCAAATGATAGTAGGTAACCTCATTAGCAAATAGACTTGATTGGCAATTAGAATAAATGTTAAAGAGTGAAGAAAGGAGGCAATATTTAGAAAAATAAATTAGACAAGTTGAGGTCTTTTAGGGTTTATAGGTAATTGTATTCCATGTAAAAGTATGGGTTGGTGTATGCATTCTTCAAAAAACAGTTGCACAGTCCTCAACCCTCCCTCATGGGGATAGAAGACACTCTAGAAAAACTTTGAAACATAACAAAAATGCTACCTTAGCATGTCCTGTTTAACTGTAAGCAGAAGCAGATCATAGGTCATACTCAGAGACTGATAACAAACTTTCTGTATCCCATCCAATGAAAGTGATAAGGAATTTTGGAAATTATCTGGTTTATTCATAACCTTGTGAGAGTTTCATTAGGTTTAGCTGCATTTTTGTAACCGTTTCAAGAGTATAGTTAAATGGCAGGGCAATGTCACCAGGGAATTTCTCTAACACTTTAAATATTTTCTCATGGTGCCTAATGACTTTTCTAAAATCTTGCTAATCTATACAGCACTAAGTATATTAAAAAAAAAAAAAAAAAAGTAGAATGGCAGAATCTAATCTGAATTTCTAGTCTTTCTAAGCACAGCTGAGATATTGGCCTGGAGAACCTTCTTTGGAGATCACTGGCTGCTGGCCATTCAGTGGTGAGAAACCTTCACAGAATCATAGAATACCAGATTGTAAGGGACCTCAAGGATCATCTGGTCCAACCTTTCTTGGCAAAAGCATGGTCTAGACAAGATGGTCCAGCAGCCTGTGCAAATGAATCTTTAAAGTGTCAAATGATGGGGAACCCACCGCTTCCCTGGGACATTGTTCCAATGGCTGATTGTTGTCATTGTAAAAAATGTGTCCAGGTGGAATCTCCCCAGGAGTACCCATTGTACCCATTAACCCTTGTCTTTTTTATGTGACCCCTTGTAAAAAAGGGAGTCTCCATCTTCTTTGTAGCCACCCTTTGAATACTGGAACATGGTGATAAGGTCTTCTCTAAGATTTCTTTTCTCAAAGCTGAACAAACCCAACTCTCTCAACCTTCCCCCATATGGCAGGCTTCCCAGTCCTTTGATCATCTTGGTGACCATCTCTGGATGCTCTTTTTTGTATAACACGGACCAAAACTGAACACAGTATTCCAAGTGTGGCCTGACAAGTGCTGAGTTTATGTACTTCTTTGTCTCTGCTGGTGATGCCCTTGTTGATGCAACCAAGCATCCTGTTAGCTTTCTTGGCAACTCCAAGAACACTGTTGACTCATATTGAGTTTGTTGAACACTAGGACCTCCAGGTCCCTTTCCACAGAGCTGCTCCCCAGCCAAGTGGATTCCAGACTGTGCTCCTTTTCTGGATTATGTTTTCCCAACCTCACTTACAGTTGTCCTTCTGAACTTCATAAGATTCTTGTTAGCCCAGTCTTCCAGCCTGTCCAGGACAAAAGGAAGACCTGCAAGGTGGCTCTCCCTTCTGAATTGTCCACTTCCCTACTCAGTTTAATATCAGTATCATAGGAAAACTTCATCAGGGTACACTTGATCCCATCATCCAGATCACTTATGAATATACTAAACAGCATTGGGGCTGGTGTCAATCCCTGAGGGACCTCACTTGTGACAGGTTGCCAGTTAGAGAAGGAGCTATTTACCACCACCCTCTGGGTGTGGCCTGTCAGCCAGTTCCCCACCCACCACATAGACCACATATCTAGGATATAATGCATCATTTGTCTAGGAAGAGGCTGTGTGGAACCGCGTCAAAAGCTTTGTAGAAATCTTGGTAGACAACGTCCACTGCTCACCCCTCATCAACTGAGCAGGTTACTTTGTTGTAGAAGGTGATCAGGGCTGTCAAGTATGATTTACCCTTGATGAATCCATGCTGGCTTTTTCCAGTCACGTGCTTCATCTGGCTTGTGATAGCCCCCAAGAGGGCTTGTTCCATAACTTTCCCAGGGACTAAAGTAAGACTGATGGGCCTATAATTTCCTGGATCCTCCTTTAAGCCCTCCTTGTAGATCAGGTGACATTAGTCTTCTTCCAATCTTCTGCGATGTCACCCAGTCTCCACAATTTCTCAAAGATTATGGAGATGGAATCATAGAATCATAGAATCATTCAGGTTGGAAGAGATCCTTGGGATCATCGAGTCCAACCATCAGCCCTACTCTAAAAATTCCTCCCCTACACCATATCTCCCAACACCACATCTAAACAACTCTTAAATACATTCAGGGATAGGGACTCAACCCCCTCCCTGGGCAGCCTATTCCAGTGTCTGACCACCCTTTCCATGAAAAATTCTTTCCTAATGTTCAGCCTAAACCTACCGTGTTGTAGCTTGAAGCCATTGGTTTCACAATGACATCAGCCAGCTCTCTTAACACCTTTGGGTGGATATTCTCAGGGCCCATCAATTCATAGGGGTCATGAACCTTTATTAGTTCACATACCAATTCTTCCTTCACAGACACTGAATCTGTGTTTGCATCAATTTGAATTGTTGTTCCAAAGGCCTGGGTCCCAACAGTGCTGGTAAAGACAGAGGTGAAGGAAGTGTTGAGAACCTCTGCCTTTTCAGCAGTCTCAGTGACTAGTTCACCTCTCCTGTTTAACAGTGGGCCAGTATTTTCCTTCTGTTTCTGCTTGTTGTTTATGTACCTGATTTCTTGCAGTTTTTGACACCTCTGGCCAATTTCAATTCAACCTGAGTTTTTGCTTTTCTAACCACAACTCTACATGCCCTAGCAATGCTCTTGTGGTTGTCAATGGGTGTTTTTCTGCTTTTCAATTTCTGGTATGCTTCTCTTTTGGTTTTGAGCAGACTCAAGCTTACAGTTAAGACAAGGGTCTCTTGCACAACCTACTTCCCTTACTTTTAATGGGGGTGAGCTGGTTTTATGCTTCCAGGAGACTATCTTGAAAAACTCCCAGCACTTGCTAGCTCCTTTATCCTCCATTGAAGCTTCCCGCAGAATCCCTCCCAGCCAAATTCTGAGTGAGCTGAAGTTTGCTCTCCTAAATCTAAAATCTACCTTTGTCTTTGTACTAACCTTTGTTGTGATCAACAGAATCTCAAACTCCACAATATTGTGATCGCAGCAGCCAAGGCTATCACTAACCAAGATATTACAAAGCAGGTTTTCTTGGTTTATGAGTAGCAAGTCCAGCAGTGTCTCCTTCCTGGTTGGCACATCTAATGTTTGTGTGAGGAAGCAGTCCTCTATGCATTCCAGGAGCTTGACAGATGACATGTAAGCTACTGTATTGTTCTTTCAAAAATGTCTGGGTAGTTGAAGTCACCCATAAGAACCTGTTGACATGAGTTTGCTTAAGTGACCCAAATATTGCTTCATTGACCATTTTATCTTAGTTTGGAGGTCAGTAGCAGATGTCTACTGAAAGATCCCCCTTAGAGATGACCCCTCTAATCTTCCACAATTGTTGTAGTTGACTTCTATACATTCAATTTTCTTAACGTAGAGCATAACTACTGCTCCTTTTCCTCCCGGCCTGTCTTTACAAAACAGCTTGTACCCATCCATCGTGATCCTCTAGTTACGTGAGTTTTCTCACCACGTTTCAGTTATTCCTGTGCTATCAGAACAGTCTGCCTGGGCATGGAGCTCCAGTTCCTCCTGTTTGTTCCTGAGGCTGTGCGCATTGGTATACAGACACTTGAGGTGGTTCATTTTCTTGTTCTCATCTTGGGAGGCAGCTAAGGAACATTTTTCACTTTTCTGGTTGGCCTGGTTTATTTCCCAGCTGGTTGCAATGATGTGAGAATTGTCACTTTGTATAGCACATGCACAGGCACATACACCCCAAAGTCCTCTGCTTTAAAGCCCACCTCACCAAGTTGGCCAGCCTGCTGCCAAATATTTCTTTGCCTTTTCTAGACAGGTAGATCCCATCCCTCCTGTAATCATTGAAGAATGCCCTATTGTCATAAAAATCAAAACCCTCATGGTGATACCATCCATGAAGCCAATTGATTTGCATTATACTGCTATTTCTGGCTCCACTTTTTCCACTGACTGGTAAAATCGAAGAAAAGATAACTTGGGCACCAATATTTTTTGCTTGCACCCTCTGGACTTTGTGGTCTTCCTTGATTCTGACCAGGTTCTGACTTGTGGTGTCATTCATGCTCACATAAAAGAGTAGCAATGGGTAGTGGTCTGTGTTCTTGACAAGTTGTGGCTTCCTCTCAACAGTAGCTTGAACCTTAGCTCCCAGAAGGCTCCCTGTCATGCTGGTAGATAGGTGCCTCAGTTCCCCTAAACAAGGTGCTGCCTCTTGGAACAGTAAGGGTTGCTCCTCAGTAGGATTTTGTTAAGACATGAAGCAGCAGTTTCCACCAAGTCCACAGGTCAGCAGAGGCCAAGCCTCTTTGCAATGCTTGCTGACTTGTAGATTAAACATCAACTAATATGACATATTATTATAGTTTCCTGAATTATTTATCGCCACCATAATTTTTAAATTGATGATCATAAAGAACCCCAACAAAAAACAAACCACATAAAACAAACCAACCAAAAAAAACCCCCAACAAACAAACAAGAAGAAATTTATGGAAACTCAACACAACTGTATTAGAACTTCCATGCTTTATGACTAATGAACATTTTTTCTCTGGACACCTAATATTTAAAGTCTCATTTAACTTTCTATTCCTGCTAGTAAGATTATTTATAAAAACCACTGTCTGGTACCGTATTCCTATAAGCTATGTTAGCAGTATAGATATGTCCCCTCATGGCAACTCTTATATTCTTCTTGAAGTTTAATCATAATAATTAAAATATACTCAGGAGTAGCCTTTATCTTTACTCAGAAGTAGCCATCGCTTTATTTTCCATGCCTTCTGTTGCAGATAGTTTTATAGCCTCAAATGTGTGATGGAAAATTTCTTAATTGTGTCTTTCTGTCATTTTACTTTCATTACAGGAATTATTTTCTTTGAAGTTTTTCTAGTTAGAAAACTACATTCTTGGTCTTTCAGCATCTTAGTCACAGTAATCCCTGTATTTGTCATTGCCAAATTAGTGTACTGCAGGTGTAGCTACTGATTTATTAGGCAGTCATTTTGTCTTCCCATAAGAGAAGTACACTTTCTTCTGAGTGATGATTTTTAAACCTCGATCCTTTATAACCCTTCTTGGAAGTAACCTCTCCTTGCCTAATGTTGCCACAAATAATTAGAGAAAAGTATGACTACAATGCAGTCCATAAATAATGCAGTGCTACCTCTTACGATGTGATAATTCTGGTTATTCCAGTTTCTGAAAACACTGAGTTTTGACAATTAATATTTAGAGAGACATAGAGGTAGAAAGGTCATCTTTTGGTCACATCTCCCATTTTATTTATTCCACGCTGATCAGAAGGTTTAGATATGTAAAAAAAAATTTGTTAAGTTGGATTCTGGATTTTGAATATGTGTAAGAAATGATTAGTGAAGAATGCATAGACTCTGGAGATTAGTATGATTTTCTCTTTAGGATTTGCATAACTTGCAAGTGCATCATGCATAACTATCTTTGCCATAACCATGTTTTCCAGGGATCAGAAGGGATTTTTTTAAATATGTTTTTATACAATTAAAGATATATTTGAATT
The DNA here is from genome assembly GCA_013400055.1 of Nycticryphes semicollaris. Taxonomy (NCBI): domain Eukaryota; kingdom Metazoa; phylum Chordata; class Aves; order Charadriiformes; family Rostratulidae; genus Nycticryphes; species Nycticryphes semicollaris. Next base: position 274,799 of record VXBJ01005965.1, read on the forward strand.
CCAGAGATCTTTTTATGAAGCAAGATATCTCCAAGACTTTTATAAAATGGATGTGCACACCTTTATTACCATGCAGCTGGTTTGTTTATTTATTTATTTTCTATACTAATTGTTATTAAGGTATTTAGAGTCAAAAGTAGTGTATTTTTTAAATCACTTTTTAGTGTCTGACAGGACAGATAATGATATTAAGACATAATGTCCCATTAGGTGTTTTTCTTTTTAGCATTTTGCCATCCCACCTCTGATGGCTTATCACTTTTGGCCACTTCAACCTGAGTCATGTCATCAGGAAGCAGGTTGTACCTAAACTGAATGTAAGGATTCACAGATGGTGATTTTTAGGTCAACCTATCCAGTTTTGGGCCCCTTACCACAAAAAAAAAATAAAAGACATTGAGGTGCTGGAGTGGGTCCGGAGAAGGGCAACGAAGCTGGTGAAGTGTCTGGAGAGTAAGTCTTATGAGGACAGGCTGAGGGAGCTGGGGCTGTTCAGCCTGGAGAAGAGGAGGGCGAGGGGAAACTTTATCACTCTCTACAACTGCATGAAAGGAGATTGTAAAAAGGCGAGGGTTGGTTTCTTCTCTCAAGTCACAGGTGATAAGACAAGAGGAAATGCTCTGAAGTTGTCCTGGGGGAGGTTCAGGTTGGATATCAGGAAAACTTTTTGCATTGAAAAGGTTATTAAGCATTGGAATGGGATGGCCAGGGAAGCGGTTGTGGCACCATCCTTGGAGGTATTCAAAAGACAGGTTGACGTAATAATTCGTCACATGGGTTAGTGATGGGGTTTTTTTTGTGTTTTGTGGCTTTTTTGTTTGAGTTTATTTTTAATCAGAGTTAGGTTGATGGTTGGAGTAGATGATCTTAAAGGTCCTTTCCAACCTAGACAATTCTATGATTCCATTATTTTTGAGCAACTGTGTGAAATTCTCCCTCTCTCAACATCCCTGTCAATCATTAATTTCAGCTTTTAGCAGCAATAAACCTGTTGATAAAAAACATGCATAAATTAGCTTGAATAACCATTTTTTCCAATATGCATATCTAAGCCATGCATCTGAAAATAATTGATTAACCTAATTCATACATTTAGCTAGTATTTGCATATGCCTCTTAAACTAATAAGTGAGTAAAAACATATTTTATTAGCTTTAAAGGATTAAACAAACCAGTATTCCCCTATGAATGAATAGAAACATCCTCCCTCATCTTTGAGTGCTCTGCCAAGACTCCTGAGTATGGCAGGAAAATTAGACTGAAGGCTTCCAAATTTGATCTTACCTGTCTCTCCACAACTGCTAATAAAATGGAAAAAATTCACTGGTATGCCAGGCTCAGTCAATATATCAAGATTTTTGGGGCTAGAATGGCATGAGACTAGACTAATTCTGCAGCGTGTTTGCTGAGCAGCAGGTTAAATTGCTGAAACAGGCAGCCGACATACTCTGCAGCAGTTTGCAGGTGTTGTTAGGACAGCAGCCTTTTGCAGTTTGTGCTCTCAGAAATCCAGTGATTTTGCTGATACCCTTTGAGAGAATATTGAGAAATCCCAAAAAACTCCTGGATTCTTTGAGGGTTATGAGCATAAAGGATCACTATGAAGTTCAGAGGCATGAGTTGGCTGAAACAATGTCTTCCTCGCTATACAGATTCAGGAAAGTGACAATGTTATTGTGACAAATAATGAAAAACCTGGTAGTGCTATTGACTACATTTGTAGGAACAGAAATTGGTAGTGACTCTTTTCCTTTGTGGGTTTTGCTCCAAGTGCAGAATGTATACTAATTTAATAAATAACTTCAGTAGTAAAAAAAAAAAAGTTAATATTCACTGTAGTGATGGTGACAATATGCCAATATTTTTGGGAGTAAAGGACAGCACAACAAAACCAGAACATGCCTTTGAATTTATTATTTCAAGGTGAACAATAGACATATACCTATTAGTTGCGCTTTGATGATTATTTTCAGGACATAACTACATATACTGTCAAATGAAAGGTTAGTGCATGGTAACTTGAAGAATAGCCAAGAGTGGTGGCAAAAAACCTGCAGGCTGGTGGCTGGTGTAGTGGGTGGAGTCATTCACTGCTGTGATGCGTACAAGATTATGGAGCCAATGTGAGCTTACCAGCATGTGAACAAAGCAGATGGCCATTACTTTTAGATTATTTTATTGATAATTAAAAAACAATGTAGCAAGTCAACTGTATGGGAGTTCATTTCTCCCTGCTATATGGGGAGGAAGGTATGGAGGGTTCAGAGAGCCTTAGAGCCAAAGGCTCCTGTGTTATAGAATCATAGAATTGTCTAGGTTGGAAGGGATCTTTAAGATCATCTAGAAAAGAACAACTCATCACTAAACCATGTGACTAAGCACTATGTCAACCTGTCTTGGATACCTCCATGGATGGTGCCTCAATCACTTTCCTGGGCAGCCCATTCCAATGCTTGATAATGCTTTCAGTGTAAAAATTTTTTTCCTGATATCCAATCTGACCATCCCCTGGCACAATTTGAGGCCATTTCCTCTTGTCCTATTGCCTGTGACTTGGTCTTTTTCTGTAGAAGTGACAGGTATAGGGTAGGGGACTAGAAAGCAGTGCAACATCTCATCCTAAAAGCCAGAGTGGCTGGACCAGCCAAATGCTTTCAACATTTGGTGACATACTTAGACCTAAATGCATTTGTGCTATTTTGTGCCTGAACCAGTTACGCTCTGAGTACACAGACTCAGAGTGGGAGTAGGTCTGCAGGAGTTCAATTCAGTCAGATTGTTGTTTGCTCTACCTAAACACCAGCCCTGACCTGGACTAAATACAAAAGCATATGGGTACCTTTGCAGGATGCTACCCTACTATTCCCATTTTTCCCGTTATTTGACTAATGAAAGACAATACTTTGGTGTTGGTGGCTGTAATAGAGATAAGCCTGATTTGCTGCTGCTTTACTGATTACAAACTGACTGATGCAAAGGTGGACCTTCTTTTTTCAATTCTGCACAGCACGAAAAAGTTTCTCCTGTCTCCTGACTACCATCCAAAGAATTACTGGTAAGTACAACACTGAATGAAGTATTCTACTTTGTTCAGGTTTTCTTCAAAGAGATTTTCATACCGGTGTTTTTAAAGGGAAATTCAAAGAGGATTATTAGATTTTACCTACTGGCAATTATACTATGCCTACTTTCCTTAGCAGGAAATGACAAGACATTCTAACTAAAATAAAAATTATAGGGCTAAAATGCAAACAAATTCTTATTAACTCACTTATGTCACATTTCTTGCAATACTTTTTGGTGTACCTAACAAAAATTTCATTTACTGGAGTAGTGTTATTCCAATTAAAAATAAAGAATGCTACTTTGTTCTGGTGATTGATAATGAGATACAACCACCACTTCTAGCTAGAGAATATGAAGCAAGTGGTGTAAAACTCTATAGGATCTTTGTGATAGCGAGCAGTTACTGTTTGATGGTCATTCAGCAGCCTATGTGAAATGCATTAGTGATTTGTGAGGCAGTGTAAACAAGCCTGCATTGCTGCTTTGCCTGTTCTCTATATAAATAGACAGCAGAATTCTCCAGAGATGTCAGTCTGGCACCTCTCGCAAGGTTTGCATTTACTTACTATTCATTATTAATTGTTAAGTGCTTACAGCACACTTGATATTGTAAAAAGTACAAAGTTACAGTTCCTGCCTGGAGGAGTTTACTTTAGAAGATAAGCAGAATGAACTCATCCTTTTCTTGTACAACAAATACGGTTTTCTTTGTGTTTTGTTCAAATTCTCTAAAACTCAGATAATACAGGCTTCAAGGCAGGTTACGTAACATTTCTTTACTGACTTTCACATTACCCAATTCAGAATGAAAGAATTGTCAGAGCGTACTTGGCTGTATGCAGTGTGACAGATTTCAGTGTTCTGAACAATTGGTTCCAACTGCTCTTATTTCTTATTTGAGGTTTCAAACCATTTTTGAAAGCTATCAAATTTCATGTTAATCTCCTCAGAAGGAGAAAGAACAAATATCTGGATGGAAAGACAAGCCAGAGTTGATGCATAACAGGAGAGGCATAGTGTTACTTGGAAAGGCATCTGACTAGTCTGTGTTCCCGTTCCCCTTTCCACAAGGCAGAAAGTTTTATGATTTTGCTGGGGGATAGGAAAGAAGGGAATTAATAGGTTAAACAAAGGTGGCATTCTCTTGCAGAAAGAAAATGCAAACACTACTCTGCATATTATATATAGAATGCACATGATTTTATTTGTATGTGTTTTCCTCTCAGGTAAGAATTAATACATAACACATTTGGCTTTTTTATGTCCACAGTTGTATTTGCTCCATCCTATTCATTCCAGAAGCCCAAGTATAGTCACCAGTTCCAAAAGAATGGTTCTTCCAAAAGAAGGCTTCATAACTAGAAATAAAGTGCGAAATGTTAAGATGTATGTGGACAAGGGAGAATTTTGTAAGCAAAAAGAAACTATAAAATGTAAGGAAAAAAAAAGTGAGAGGGAATGAGTGATAAAAAAAAATCTGGAAAAAGTAAAAATAAAAGAAAAAGCATGAACCCATAATGAAAACCACAAAACATCTCTGCAATAGTTTCTGAATACTGTATGTTTTACTTGTAGTAGGGTGGTCTATGAATCAGTCATTCGTTTTAATTGGCAGCAGATTATAGTGAGAAAAAAACATGGAGGGATGGGTGGAAGTGGTCAGTTCGTGGACTCTTAACTGGAGGGTGGTTGATGTATCAGCTTGGAACAACTGATTTGGAAGACTCCTGGCTTGACTGACTACAGGTCCCACTGACGATAACCCGGTGACCCAGTGCCTGGAGCTTGTCAGGACTGTGGGAGCACTGGCTGCAAAACAGCAGGACGGTCTTCTAGGAGGGGTGATAGGTGTTTTGGAGCTGTTCAACTTCATCCTGTTCAGTATATAGGAACTTAGGGCATCTTGAGATAATAAGTTTTAGCCAAACAGATACTCAGTGTATACTGTCCTAAATCTTTTCGCTGTTGGTACTTCATCCCTTCTGTTAAATCAGAGCTGCCTAGTCACCATCCACTCATTAAATTCCCAAACGGAAGACCTGCAGATTCTATTTTCAGCTGGAATTGGGTAAGCGCAATTCAGAAAAATTAAGACACAGCCACTCAACTTACTATGATTTCACTTTTCAGTTCAGGGTAGCAGATACCACTCACTTCACAACCCTTTCTGGAACATCTCTCTTTTACAGAGACATATTCAAGTCTATGTACCAATAACCTATTCTGAATAATCTAAAAGCATCACAAATATCAGCATATACTTTGCAGTACATGTGGTCCAAAGGGTTCTAGACAAATTCATATTTGTTTTAAGGAACAGGCCAGGAATACTAAGCTGATCCAAGTATAGCGTCTTTCAAAATGTGGCTAATGGGAGGTGAACAGCTGATTTATAAAAAAAAACATTTGGACTCTGAAAGTGCATTAGAATAGGCCACAGAAGTAAATAAGAGATCCAGGATCAATATTTCAGACACTTATCAGCAAATTTAAGCAGAACTGGCTTAGATACTGAAGACAACTTCAACGTAATGACAGAAACATAGGTAATTGAAAGCATTCTCCACATTTGCAGCTCTTGACTGTGTAGTCAATTTTAAAATTAAGCATTCTGGATACCATCTGAGCACCATAAATGGAAAGTGAGGAGGACAAATCTTACTTTAGTTGTAACCATTTAGACAGAGGACTGAAAGGCAATCATCATCTACAGAGTGCTGGAACAAAAGAATTTTGAATCCTTTAAAAAGTGCCAATTTGTAAAACCAGGCCGAGGCTTCATTCCAACACAGAAAAATGTTTTTTAAATTCCACTAATACTTATAAATCAGAATGGTTAGAGAAAAAAAACTTATGGAATGATGGTCCATCAAGCCAACTACTTTGTATTTGCTGACTGAAATTTAGAATAGCAATAGCCTAAGATCTTGTGAAATATCCTTTTCTTTGATTTACAAATTGATGGAATATGTAATGCTTCAATCTTCTTGAAAATAGAAATATAGATATCAAGCATGTTTGAAAAATGAAGAGTTTAAGTAAAGAGGGTAAGTAAAACAACATGCATACATGCTTTCTTTTAGAGACTTTCCTACACAGAACCCCACTAATAAGACTTTATTGCAGCTGCATAAATTTTCTGTTTCTGACCACTTATTATTTCTCATGACCAAAAGAGTTCCCATTCCCAGAGTGTCACCTGTGCCGTGTTATCTGGATATAGTTTAGATAGGTTTTATCTCCCAATCATTTGGGTGCAACAAGGAAATGCCAAGAGGTAAGGCCACAGAAATGCTTCCTAAGTTCCTGTGTTCAATAAATACAGTATCTGCATGGGAATCAGGCTGTGTAGTCCTGAACTGCAACACATAAGCACAGAGCAATAGAGAACTACCATATGAGTACCTGTCACATGGAAAAAAAAAAAATTTTTCTAAAAGCTGATTATTTGATAATGCCTTTAAAAAGGAATATTTTGCTCAATTTGGAATGTCAGCTCGCAAACATAGTAGGTGCCCAGTTGTGCTGTTTAAAAGTACTATTAATGTAAGCAAGTAAGCATATTTCATTCACTTTTATTACTGGAAATCGTTGTGCTCTTTTCTGACAAATTGTAGCAAAAAATAATAGTATAAAAATCTACTTGTAATGGTTCAGATGTCAGCCTGCAAATACAATCCAGAAAGCTAAATGCAGCAGTAACTGTAGGCAGCTTCACGCTGTTGCACAGTAGGAATACCTCAAGAAGCAGTTAACACTTCAATAGCAAAACCATCAAAAAACAGATTAAAACTGTGCCAAATCCATACAGAAAAAGTCGTACATAGTTTTTTGTAATGGTATCTTTTTATAATTAACTCAGGAATTTTAATTTACTGAAATCAGTACAACTCGATGGTTTAAATGTTGAAAATTTCTACTACATTATATATTGCATTTTGTTTAGCTATTTATTCTGTTTCTCAAAAAAAATATTCATTTGGGGAATATAATTTTTCTCCACCAGTGTTTTGATAGTCCATATAATGTTTTAGACTAAAGGTTTTGTTATCTTTTTAAAGATCGTAATTTTGTTTTCTTTCACAAATTTAATCATTTTTTTTCTGCACTTCGATTGCAAAATTGTGGTTGAAAATTATCTAAACCATCTTTGGTAGCTATTTTTCTCGTTATTCTTACAAGCTTAGAATCCTTTGGGAGGTTGTCACATTATATTTCTATAATTATTTCAACTCCCTCCTGTTTCTGTTCAATAAAAAATTAAGATCAATAGCTCTTGGCACACAATAGCTATACAGAACTCCTTGTCTCTGCAGGCAAGAAATCCCAACCTATACAAACGATGAATTCTCAGCGCTACAAAAACATGCATTAATTTGTCTATTATTCACCATTCTTTCAGAGATTGTGTGAATCCTCTTTCTCTAATAGTTACACATTTATAGCAGATAGACCAGAAAGATATTTGGGAATGGGAGGAAGCTGTTCCCAGGAGCATGCTGAAGGAATCATGGAAATGTTCCGTAAGCATAATGTATTCTAGTGGCTATTCCTAACCAGAGGAAATGGTGATTCTAAGACTTCAGGCTCCTTTTGAATATAAAGTATGCAAATCAAAGCAGATAGACATTTGAATCAATGTAAACATTACTGATGCATCCTAAATTGTTAGAGAAACTGTGCTCTGTAGTGTGATGCTATCTAGGAAAGAAGACCACCTTTTGTCTTGCTCTGAATAGTTTTACATCGTTTTAGGTGGGTTTTGGCACCCCATGTTTTTGTGTTGGACTTGAGAAAATTTAAAAAAACCAACTTGCTGCTCTTCTACAACTCTTGTGATGCACCAAAAAAACCACTTCAATTATAACTCAATTGTCTTGACAAACTTCACCATCAACTGCTTATGGTGTTAGTGTCCAAAACATTGCGTTTTCAAGTGTTTGTAATAGGTCCAGAACAGCACATTTACATATTTTTCTCCGAAGTTGGACAAATCAGAAAAGAACCCTTTTGTTCAAAAATTTATTTGTAATGAAAGTTTTAAAAATTGAAACACGAAACACTGTTACAACTGTGAGAGTGGAGAATAATTGAACTCCAAATTATGAGTGGTCATATTTTATCGATCTTGACTTGCACAGGCCTGCTGCTGCTCCTTATTTCCCAGTTTAAGTCTGTTAAAATATTGCTAGAATTACAGAAAATACTTTCTTAATATTATCATCTTAAGAAAATACCATTATTTAACTGAAGGCAGTTATACATGTAGTGAGTGCAGGCAGTGATTTTACCCCAAAAAATTTGTCCCTATAAAGATATGTGCTCTAAGTATATTTTAAAATAGCTTTGAGAACCTCAAAGTGTTTTGTAGAAATCGTCAGTGTGGTCCAAAAGTAAACATGTGAATACACACTCAGTGTTCACAGCACTAACAGTAGCGTTTTAATGGAATAGCTGAAGAAAGATAGGCAACAGATCATTTGCATGAATAAGAAGAAAAAGAGAGAAACAATACGTAATTTTATATTTGGTGTTCTGAATGCTGTCTCTTGATATATCAGGCATGGACTCAATTTTATTACTGTGTATCCAAAGTTGAAATAAAGGAGATTAATCAGTGAAGGCTTGATGAACAATAGTAATATTATTGTTGGCACAAATAGCAACAAGCCTTGGAAAATGTGACATTCAAACCACTGGAGGACTGCCAATCTTACTTCAAATTTATAAACACTAGAAATGACATTTTGAAAAACTATTGATTAGCTACATGGATGTCAATTCGAAGTAAAATGCTGAAGATTTTTGAACTTGAGCAACAGAAAATTAGAGACTAAAGTGGTAATTATGGTAATCTGCACAAAGATAAGTCCTGTTAAATTATACCTTTTTTTGACAGTATCATTGATCTATTTTAATAGGCAAATGCAGAAGCATAGTTGTTGGGGTTTATTTAAGGCACTAGATATCATGCATTCATTAAACGCTTACTTTATTTGGAAGTTATAGAGAATGTATTAGGTGGGCTACAACCTGGGCTGATAGATATTAAAATATTCCTAATGGGGACATGTATATTTTAAAACAATACTTAATGGGAAGATGTAACTGTGGTATTATTTCTAGGAAGAACTTCATATGAATAAGTTCTTTATTTGGTGTAATGACTGCTCTTTTCAGTTATACAAACCATCCTGGTTTTTTAGTAGTAGAGTTTGTAGATGACATGAAAAAAGAACAAGGTTAATAAGATTGCTATTTAAAGACAAGCTGGGTATTCTGGTTTAAAGATTTGAGTTGAAAACACTGTATTTGAATATAGTCAAAAGCAAGGTACGACAATTGGGACTTCAGAATGAATACAAGACAAGAAGGTTCGTTTTCAAAAGAAACGAGAATCACAGAATTATCTAGGTTGGAAGGGACCTTTTAAATCAAAACACCTCAAAGTGAGTAGTCTGGGAAAGCAGGCTGGTGTGATCCTGTGGTGACTAGAATGGGGAGCAGGGAGCAGAAGCAGGGACGTGAGCATGGTATGAGCTGGGATGTGTTGTCCCAATGAGGTTTCTTTAGGATATTCTGCCTTTTGTTTAAGAAAGATTCTTAAGTACTACTAACAGATTGTGGGAGAGCCACGAAAGTGTTTTGAGGGACTGGCAATGCGATTTAAACCAGGCTTAAAGAATTCAGCTTGTGAACATGCTGAAGAGAAAATTAAGAAGCATACGTGACTGCTGGAGGATGTATTACACTGAGACTTCCCAGCGTGTATGACAGTGGAATAATATTACCTAACAACCAGCCATTGTTAGTACATAAATTCACTTCGTAAAATGCACTTCATTGTGAATAAGTATTGGAAAAACTAATGCAAAAGGCAATGGAAATACAACTGGTCTGGGCCTTTAATTCAGGTTCAGAGAAAATCAGATTTAAACTGTTCACTTCCATCTTGGAATATGTTAATTTAGCAACTCCTTTCCCCTTCATCTTAAAACAGTATTTTCCTATGACTAAAAGGAACAGTTCTGCTTTAAAATTATTAGAATCAAATTATGTCCTTTAGAGGTCATGAAAGAACTTCTCCCTGATGCATAAATTAGGCAGCTGTATTCTGTTTATTCTTTTTTCTCTCAATTGCTTTGAGGCAATATAAATTAGCCACTGGGGATTAGATAGTTTTTGGAATATACTTGTAGTCTGAATAACTAGTGGGAATGAGCCAGCTGTATTTTCCTCATGAACTGAACTTAAAAGTGGTTGTTAGGCTTGGGACTACAGTTCAGGAAAAAAAAATAATTATATATATATATATTCAAGGGCTTCTCCCTTACGCACTTCTGCAGTGCAGGACATCTTGATGCATTTCCCTTAGCAATCACTTGCCCACAGAGGCATTTGCAGCATTTATTTCCCTTCATTCTGTGCCCTTTGTCACCATATTATTTAATCTCCTCCTGATTTCAGTCAAAATAAATAAATTTTGCTTTCATTAGAGGAGTAACTGAGCTAAATCTAGCGGAGTGAAGCTCAGACTAAGCATTCCAGTCTGTGAGGCCCAAAGTTCTATGAAACAATGCTGCTTATATTTGCAAGTAAATTGCTTAAAATCAATCTACTATCTGAAAATGGCTGCAACTGAGTAAAGTCATCAGAGATTAGCATTCATTTTTATATTGCTATTGAAAATGCTTGAGATTAGCTCTCATCAATGGCAGTTTGTAACATAGAGTTCCAATTCTAGAATGACATTACTACTCTAGCCAACAAAAGGCACAGTAGAGGGCGTAGAAGGAAAATATCAATATAGCTCTTCAACCAATATCAGAGTAACCCTGCTTAGGCTTAAGGTTAGGGGAGCAGCAATTATATAATTAGTGTCCTCAGGGAAGTTCTGTGTTAAAAAGGAAAAAATAAAAAAATTACTTGATCCTGTCCTTGCCGTCTTGAAGGAGAGGGTATGGAAAGTTTGGTGGAAACCCCACTATTTCCAGGAAGATGGTGAATCAAAATAGAATTCCTGGAGGAAGGTTCAAGACCGCAGAGCTGTGGTTATAGGCAGAAAATCATATTAGTATTTCTATTTGAGTACCACAGGAATCCTCACATCTCCTGTGAGGGAGAGCTCAGCCTCTTTCCCAAATGACTCTATTTAGACCAGGAGCTTTCAAGTGGCTCCAGTCAATTGTTCTTAGGTGAGAGAACAGATAGATTTGCATTGCTTTGTTTCCTTTGCAAGTTCACCTTTAGACACAAGGAGACCAAAATCTGCATTTTGCAAGGCAATGATTCAAAGTTGACACAGACTGAGATACCAGGACTGTGGTAGGCATCCCAGTACTGCACTGTAAGTCACTGAAGAATGAAGAGTGTCTTTCTCAAGGTCACATTGCCACAGCTTCCAATAAAAATGAATAACTGTTGAAGAAGTAAATATGCTGAAGTAAAGAATTTTGCTTCTTTAAAGTGTCGTGAAGAAGAGAATTTGCTGAATTAATCTGAGATGACACAGAAAAAAAGGATGAGAAAAGTGTTTTTCCTCACTGACATCTAAAAATGGAGTGATTTGAGTATAGCTATAGCTGAATTTGAAGAATGACTCACTAGGAGTGGTTGAAGAAATGGCAACTTTTACAATAGATTTTTGTGAGAAATAAATTTTTTACACTGTGGAATTAGTCCAAAAGAGATAAACACAAAAAGTTAATATCTTTAAAAGACAAGGCATTTTATGCACTGCTTTGGTCAGTTCATGGTTAATTTTTTTTTTATTTTTTTTTTACTCTGCCTGACAGCAAGCCACAGTGGCTTACAAGGACATTCAGTTTACTCAATAGAATATAGCTGTGTCAAAAAAATGAGCAAGATAAGCAAAAAGACCTATCTTTTAAATAATAGCGGAGAGGGGGGGTGGGGGGTGGATGGGGGGGTGGTGTCTCTCTGTCCTGTAAGCTTCAAAATACTATTTCTGATTACACAATTCTTGTGTTCATTTTATTAGTGAAGAGTTTACTTAAGTGAAAAATAAATTAATAGTCACCATAAAAACTTATTTTGACAGGTAAAACAAATGTTTAATGAAGAATGCATTCTAGGAGCTACTGAGTTTTCTTTAAGATGAGATAGTGTTCAAATCTTTTTTAAGGCTTGTATTTAGTACTTCTAAGCTCAACATTAGACACGGTAGCACTTGAACTGTAAGTGTAATGTGTATGCAATCCTAAGTATATGAAGAGCGTTGTCAAGGATATATCTTGCTATATAGATAAATAGTACTGCATATCATAGAATCATAGAATGGTTAGAGTTGGAAAGGACTGTGTTCCAACCCTCCTGCCATGGGCAAAGACA
>VXBJ01005965.1:287395-301914 GCA_013400055.1 Nycticryphes semicollaris
AGAAATAAATTTTTTACACTGTGGAATTAGTCCAAAAGAGATAAACACAAAAAGTTAATATCTTTAAAAGACAAGGCATTTTATGCACTGCTTTGGTCAGTTCATGGTTAATTTTTTTTTTATTTTTTTTTTACTCTGCCTGACAGCAAGCCACAGTGGCTTACAAGGACATTCAGTTTACTCAATAGAATATAGCTGTGTCAAAAAAATGAGCAAGATAAGCAAAAAGACCTATCTTTTAAATAATAGCGGAGAGGGGGGGTGGGGGGTGGATGGGGGGGTGNCCAGTCAGCCACTCAGCCAAGCACTGAACTGGAGAACCTCAGAACCTGGGTGCTGCAGAATGAGACTGACAGCTGACAGTGCCCTGAATCTTGCAAGGGTCTACCCTCAACTTACAAAGAAGATTTGGAAGTCAGGCATGTTCGATCACTGTGTCTCTGAGCATTGAATACAGGTTCCATGTTTAGGTCCAAGATATTTACCTGCAAGACTTGTCTCATTCTTACTAGTCTTTATCTTTGTGTTGGTAGAGGAGATACAAAGATAGAAGCAAGCTCTCACCTGGGCACCTGTGCATCATCCACATTTAACTCTCTGGATAGTTGGAGGCTGTAGTCTTTTGGTTTTGAATGGTTGTAGTGTGCAAGTCCAAAGTCTGGACGTGCAACATATAGCCTGAAAAGCTTTGATTTCTGCTCAGTAAGTCCTCTGTGGAAGACAGCTGTAGATGCTAGAGACCTGAAAAGTTGTTAGAGACACATGATTCTTTTTCAGGCAATTGTGAGCTCTTACAATGTAAGCTATGCCCAATAGCTAGGAATAGCTAGGAATGCCTTGGGAAGAAAAGCAAGAGACTAAAGAGAATCTGTGTTACTTCCTGGAAATGTCCAAATAATGAAAGTAAGAGGAACAGAATCCAGAAAGTGGAACATTTTCTTTGATGGCAACCAAAGAGATCATATGAAAACATTTAGCAGTTCACCCACACCCTTGGTACCCTGCAGTTATTAAGCATATTTCTAAAATTTCTGTCAAAAAATACAAGAAATATCACTTTTCTATAAAAGACAAAATCTGAGTTCCTTTTTTTTTTTTTCTCTAAAACTATAGACATTTCAAAGAATTGAAAAGATAATAAAACTTAATGAAGGCTAAATATAGTTGTTTGACAGGTCCAGGCCCCGTGCAGCTTAAGAAAGACGAAAATAAGCTACTCGGTTTGAGAAAGAAAATGAAGTAATGAATTTATGCAATCAGTACTCATTGTATCTTCATGTGTTACTAGAGGGGATGAGCAGTCCTGTGAATTTGTCCATTGCAGCAGGTCTTTTAAGATTTTGTGTTAGGCAGTTCTGTGTCTGTGTTGATTCGATATCACGATTCATTCATGTTATGGGTTATTTTGGAGGGGTTTGGAGAAAAAAGAAAAAAAAAAAAGGTGCCTTATTGTTTTTAGTGCTAATGGTATATTTATTATGCTGAACCATAAATCTGTTTTGCTTGACGTTGTTTGTAGGCACCAAGAGCTCATGCCTTGGAGTTCATCACTTGTAGCTCATGTAGTTGTACAACTACAATTTTTCTAGAAAAAGTTTTCATGAATGACTTAAAATTTAAACAACTTAGTCTCCAAAACTAAGTGTGTATTGTTTCTTGCTCTTCAGTTCATAAGAACTACTTTAGAGAGATACTAAAAAAAAACCTTAAAATCTAAATTCAACATCCTGGAATAATTGACAGAAGAAAATTCGATAAAAAGCCTACCAGTGCTGACTATTTTCAGTTGATAAAGATCACTAATTTACTCAAAATAAATAGGCATATTTATCAAGTGCTTTATTAACTGCTTTTTAATTTTAACTAATTTCTTTTCTCCTATTTTTGACATTTTCTTTTAGCATTAATATGGAAAACAGCAAATGGGGCTTTTTAGGAGATAAGTACAAAAATAGTGGCTTGGGAAATCAGTGTATAGGCAATTTCAGAGGTATAATATGCAGCCCTATAAATCTTACAAAAAATCTAGGAAAGGAATTAAAAAAGCTATTGTATCTAGTTTTATTGCAGAGGAAAAGATGTCAAAAAAAAGTCAAATGAATATTAGGATTACTGTGACCTTGACCTACTCAATGTTCATAGTTTAATTGTAGAAAGGTTTTATGCTCATTTGGGTTATAATTTTTCAGTTATTTTTTAGGGTAATGTATAATGTTAAGTATCAGAAAATGCATGTGTGTACAGAATTAGTGATACCTCTCTGAGGAGTTTGCACTGAATATGAGAATTCAGTGTTCATCTATCATTGCTGTAATACTTGGACATCTGGGGGAAAATCAGGGACATTTTTAAAATGTGCAGAATATTAAATGTAGTAGAATACTAAGGAAAGAAGATTTGAAAATGTTGACATATCTTACATGTAAAACATACAATTTACTATATTTGGAAATACTACTACTTTTTAAAATGTTCTTTAATGCAGTTGCAAGATTGGTAAGGTATAATCTAACAATAAAAGAAAAGTTAGAGTTGTCCTTCTACCTATTTGAATATTGGCAACAGTCAGACACTCCAGGAAATCTCGTCAACTACAGGAGAAAAATCTTCATTGTGATCCTCATTGTGATATGACTTGGTCAAGTAATAAAAAATACATGTGGAAAAAATTTGGGTCTTGAGCTGTTAGATAATACTCAAAGAAACAAATCAAAAGCTTTTTCTATCTATCTCAAAAATGAGATATGAGGTATGCCTTTATTGGTTTTGCTAATAGAAGTAGGACATACATAGAAATGGCCAAAGTCTTCAGAGAAACTTAGGTAGAAGACTTGAATGTGGATGCCTCCCCCCCCCACCATTTATGAATATGTGATATCAAGTCTAAATACAGGGTTCCAGTTGGTACTGGGTTTCGTTTTTTGAAGACTTTGAACCACTTTTTACACATTTCAGCATGAATCATTTGTGAAAATTGTTTGGGAATGCAAGGGAGAAATTATTTTGAGAAACGAAAGCAAGGTCATAGAAGGACAAGGGAAAAAAAAAAAAAAAACAACCTGCACCTCAAGATATTGTAGAAATCTCTCCAGCCAAAAAAAAACAAACAAAAAAAAAACCAACCTGCACCTCAAGATATTGTAGACATCTTTCCAGCCAGTGATACTGGTGCATTTTAATGTTTCATCAAATCCCAAATGGAATCTATCTTAGTATAAGCAAACCTCAAGTAATGATTTATTTATGTGTAAGGCATCTTAAGAGCAAGGTGTCTAAAAAAAATCATCCTGTTTACTCAAGGTTGTTGGCAGGAGTAATATCTATGAGATACTCCTTCCCTCATTTAAGCATGGAATAAAATGAACCCTGTAGACATAAAGTCACTAAGGATAATTCGGTGATAAGCATTGGTAACTTCTACTGCCAAATTTTCCATAAAAGAAAAAATACAGAACTTGTTTCATAGGCTACAGTCTTCTATAAAGCTTCACTAGCATTAACTTGATAAGATAGATATAGCAAAAGGGTTTGGATTGTTTTCTTCTACTCACACTAAACTCTCAAACTTCCATATTTTCATCACTTTCCTGATGTGAGGGCTAGTCTAGCCCATTCTTCTTTTCCAATCAGCAGGTTTGTCCTACAGTCACTTGCAAAATAATACAATTTTTAAAATATTAATTTTTTTTTAACTGCATTTACTTTATATACTTTGACAGAAATCTACAGAAATCTTCTGATTCTGGGGCATCAGAATAATTAATTTGGTTGTTGAGAGTGATATAAATTTGACTTATTTTCTTATCACCCTCAACATTAGACTGTACTACTCACATTATCAGTGCAGCTGGCTCAGAAACAGTCTTTCATTGAGTCTTATGTCAGCAGTTTCTGTATCAATTTGTGTTAAGATAGTCTTGACTTGCCAACAGATGAGACCAAGTTAATCTAGAACAAAAATATCTATAAGTACTATTGTAAACCAAAGTTTTTTGGCTCAGTGAAAAACAAGGTGGTGAATTCCTGAGAGAAGTAAATGTTTTTTATCTCCAGACAAAAAACTATGGCTTGAAGTCATATTCTGAACAATAGCTTAATGTTTACAAATCACTACTTTGTATTTAAATATCCTCATGACAAAAGAGTATAATGAGACAGTCATTGTTCTGCAATTGGACATACAGTTTATAGGCAATATCATAGAAAAGAAGATGAGAAAAGCTTTGAAGGAATATCTAGTTCATCATTTTGCCCAAAGATGGAATCAGCTGTATCAAACTTAGACAAGTTTGCCTGAACTGTAACACCAAGCAAGCAGCATATTGCCTTTGCAATGCTGACAGTCTATTCATTTAGGTAGCATTTGCTACTCAATTTTTCTGTATTTATAGTTTACCTATAAACTTTACTTATTTTTCTACCTGATGCAGTCAATTTTTGGTAATCTGTAGGCAGATTATTCTGGTGATATATAAACTGTGCCATGTTTGTGGAGGCTTCTGAGCTGGCTTTAGATGGATAGTTCAGCTGCTTTGCTGTTTTGAGTGCCATGATCAACAGAATTGCCAACCTTTTGCACCTTAATTAAATTATCATCATATGCTCTCATGATATTTTCCTCTCTTGATTAAGCAGGGTCCGGTATGTGAATAGTTTTCTTGTAAGCAAGTGCTTTTATTTAAAACTTGCAATATGAGAAGTAGAGGTTGGTACATAAAAATTATACAAAGTTTTAACAGGCACTCCTCATTAACAGTCAATACCAATACGAGAAAGAATAAATGCAGCAAGATTTTTTTTTTATATTATTTGCTCATGGGGACTAAATAAATTGTGCTCATTGGATAAAAAGTTACTGATTTCAAATGCAACAATCATTGTTTAAAAGTAAAAGGCAGAACTAAGTATAATAGTTCCTGTACCTAAGCTGACTTTGGTAAAACCCAGCCAGTGTTCCACATTGATACTAAAACTTTCAGTGAGTTTAGTGACCTGTCTTCTTTTTTTTGCTACAATGTTGTTGCTGAGTTCCAATTTACTCTTGTACTTCATGCAGTCCAGGTTTTCAACTTGGCAAATTTCAGAGCTGTATTGAATAATATGTCCATTATTTAACTTACTCACCCAAACCCATTTAATTTAAACAAGAAGGACCATAAAATATAGCAGTACTTTCATAAAATGGAAGATTAATTATTATTAAATGATACTTTCTTTATCTCTCAGTAGGTATATTCATTATCAAGAGATATCGATCTGTGACATTGGGAATTTGTGTCCAGTTGCATTACTCTTGATTGTGCCTGGTCAAGCTGTCTCAAATATAACTAGAAAACTTTAGATGCCCCATCTTAGTGGAATCTTTGCCTTCTTTTGTAAGGACAAACTATGTCACTCAAAATATTGAGAACACTTTATATATGCATTATCAGTATTTAAAGCTCTTTAGTTATTATTCAAATATGCAAGTGAAATACAATATGGAATACAAGTCATATCCAGTGATTTTAATTAATATAAAGCTCATTTTTGTAAATGACAAGGTTATGTGGTTTCTAACTGCTGGATAAGTCTGGATACTTGTTTCTTTTGTGCCACCACAGAGGAAGAGCTGATGTGACCCAAACAATAACAAACTAGGAAATGTCCCAAAGCTTATTTCCAGAAAATAGCAAAGAAACACCAGAAATGGCCGTAAACATCTTCACAACAAAGAATATAACTTACCCAACATTTTCCTGAAAATATCAAAGTCTCTGTAATACAAGCACTTTAGCCTCTGTTACACAATGTAAAACAGGTAACAAATGCTTATTTTTCCAGAAACTAAGTTGCATGCAATAAGATTTATGTAAGGGAATAGCACTCCCCTTTGGAAATTAATCCCAGCATTTTGTCTTAAACCTTTGTTTTTCTTCTACTCACCACAATGCGTAGTGTATAGAGGAATGTATGCAGCTGCAGTCTGAGTGTCTCCCTCCTTACTCTGCCTTGCTGTTGCTCTCCTATTAGCTGTCCTCTCGATAGAGTGTGACAGTAAGTCTGTTACCTTGATAGCAGGTACAGATGCAGCTTTAGTGCTTGCTGTGTGCCTGAGGTTAGTAACACCGTGGCTCCTTCCGGTCATTCGTTCCAGGGAAGGAATGACACCAGCATTTCTGAGCTGTTCTTTGTGTTTTCTCCCAGAGCACTCGGGAAAGCAGACTTCGTGATCTCCATGCTAACTATCAGCCTGCCTGCTGCCAGTTCTTCCTACTTCTGCCAGTGATGACATTCAGCTTGCTCCTCCACACAGGATACAGCACTGATTCCTCATTATGTAAGGCAGTCTAGGTCAAGTGTAGGAGAGACGCTGCTGGCCTGACCAAGCTAGTGGATTGCTCCCTCAGCTTCATGCTTCATGGGGTCTGGAAGCTGGATCCTGATCTTTGCTACATCTTCTCAGGTAAATGTTTTTGCATGATCTAAATGGTTACTCTGCTATTTTTCTATGCAGATAGCTGTCAGCCATGCTGTGAATTGCAGAGACAATTTGCTAGGTGAAATAAGCTCTGTCAGCATGATTGGATTAACAGAATAGTAGTTCTTCTAGGTATCTCAGCTTTAAGACACTTTAAAAATACATAAATCATAAATTAGGTTTGTTTAACAAACATCTTTTCTAACCATATGGGGATTATTGTTAATTTGACTGATTAAGCAGTGAATGAAATCCATTTGTTTGAACGTAGTGTGGGAAAGCATTATTGGATATAGCTATTAGCTCTGAGAGGTTTACTGCAGTTGCTGGCTGTTGCATTGTTTTAGACTTGCAAATTACAAATATGCTTCTTTTATTAAACAAAGCAAAATTAAAAAAAATGTATCTAATTGTATTTAGTAATCTCTGGTCATTTTTTGAAGTAGCAATTGAATCCAGGATGCTATTTGCTATATACTGCATGAATGCGTGAATCTATATGCTTCTGAAATATGTAAGATGAATACTGCAGATAAAAGTACATTAGTGATTGCTCTGCAGAATGCCCGAACAGTACGTTAGCTAGATTTATATTAAAGAGTGGCTTTTTTCATGCATCGTGTAGAATTCAAATTATGTTTTTGTATTTACACCCTGCTGAAAATCAGTCTGCAATAATACATAGAACAGGTTTGTCCTTAAATGAATTATACATACTGAGAATTGTCAGGTGCTGGAATGTCTTATTATACTGGAATGCAGCAGAAGAGGCCCTGGAAAGTAACAGCATAACACTGATACTGCAGTATCATGTAGGGAATTTCAGCAGTGCTAGCTTGTTTGCTAGGGACAGTTACGATATAATAAATTTGAAAATATTTTTAATGCATTTGAGAGATTAAATAGAAAACGTCTGTTTATTCTTAGTACCTTGGACAGCGACTTTTTCTTTTGTGATTCTGTATTCTGCTTCATGTGAGCGTAGGAGTTAGCAATTTGTAAACATTAAATAATACAAATTTAAGACATATTAAGGAATTCCAAAATATAAGGGAATTTACAGTCAAAATACCTGAGAGAAACTTTGGTCAGCATTATATCAACGACTTGTATTTCACATCTTACTACCAAGATTTCTTTTAATGTATTAACTAAAAAATGCGATGTATGTATTGAATTATGTTAATGATTTTCTAAACAGAAAATTAAAAATGCAACATTATTTTCTATTGACAATATGGAATTTATAGAATTTCCATGTCTAATAGGTAACTGCTCACTCTAAGAATAAATACCAACGTCCCTTTCTTAAATCAAAATAAGATTGAATATGAGCATAAGATTACATATTAATATCTTTAATATTATTAAAACTAATTTTATGGGAGGAGTGGAAGTCCTTTAAGGTTTTTTTCCCCCCTACTAGAAAGTAGTGATTCTTCACACTGTTCTAGAAATAATTGATAGAATTTATTTCCAGCACGTGTTTGTAAGGTGAATTGTTTTATCATTTTCTTATAATTTTTAAAAGCTCTCTTTCTATGGAAAAGAACTGCCAAGGAGTCAGTTGTTTCTTCATCATGGTTTTATCTTACCAGTTACTAAATTACTTGGGGGCTTTGGTCTGTTTTTTTTTTAATGACAATCATGTAAATCTATGCTGTGATTTATTAGAAATACCAAGCTGGTGCCTTCATCTATCACACTGTGAAAGAAGTTAGGCTCAAGAAAATGTAACTCATTTTTGGTGTCTTGAAAACACCTCTGTTGCAATGCAGCATATCACAGAATCACAGAATCTTTATGGTTGGAAAGGACCTTTGAGATCATTGAGTCCAATCATACACACACAAAACCCCCTACAATCTCGGCCACTAGAGCATGTCCTAAAGTGCCACATCACATCTACAGGTTTCTTACATACCTCCAGGGATGGTAACTCAACCACCACCCTGGGCAGTTCCAGTACCTGACCACTCTTTCAGTAAAGTAATTCTTCCTAATATCTAATCTAAACCTCCCCCACCACAATTTCATACCATTGCCTCTGGTCTTGTCATTATTCACTTGGGAGAAGAGGCCAACACCCGGTTCTCTACAACCTCCTTTCAGGTAGTTGTAGAAGACAATGAGGTCTCCCCTCAGCCTCCTCTTCTCCAAACTAACCATGCCTGGTTCCCTCAGCTTCTCCTCATATGACTTGTTCTCTAGACCCCTCAACAGCTTGGTAGCTCTTCTCTGGACACACTCCAGACCATTTTATATTTCACAATACAGAACTACGTCTTGCAAACAAACTCTTAAAATAATAAAAAGGTATAGGAACTTAGAACAAAACTGCTAGGTACCACGCATTATTGTAATGAGGTACTTCAAATTCTTTGTTTCTTGCTGCCTGAAGTATTCTAAAATAGTTATGCTATTATATATGAGTACACTGTGTTCTGCCCCATTTCAAGTGTGGGTGCTTGAAGTATTTTCTTACAGGCTTAAGGAGTATTAATAAACTATCTATTCAATTACAAGAGAAAAATAATACTGATTGTCTTTAAATGTATGGTAGGGTTCTGGAAGTGCTATTTTTATTTTTGGCATCATGGTTCATAGCAGGGCAGACACTGTACCTCTCAGCATAGCAATCTGCAGATGCTTCCATAGGATACAAAGTGTTAGAAAATGTTTTTTTCCTATGTGTATTTATATATCCTGTTTGGTGGTATACTGCTTTGGGTCTGAGAAATTCAATTGCAGCTGTAAGGTGTCTTGAACACACTTCAGTGCTGAAGAGTAATAATTGTTATTCAGCCTGGAGAAGAGGAGACTCCGGAGAGACGTAATAGCAGCCTTCCAGTACCTGAAGGGGGCCTACAGGAAGGCTGGGGAGGGTCTGTTTACAAAGGCCTGCAGTTACAGGACGAGGGGCAATGGCTTCAAGCTGGAAAATAGCAAATTTAGATTAAGTATTAGGAATAGGTTCTTTACTATGAGGGTGGTGGACCACTGGAACAGGTTGCCCAGGGAGGTGGTTGAGGCCCCTTCCCTGGAGATATTCAAGATGAGGCTAGATGAGGCCCTGGGCAACCTGGTCTAGTTGGGGATGTCCCTGCTGACTGTGAGGAGGTTGGATTAGATGACCTTAGAGGTCCCTTTCCAGCCTGGACCATTCTATGATTCTATATGGACCATTAGTGGTTAGTGCCTCCTCCTGGTATATTCCTGTGGTTTACTGGAATTGTCCAATCCATGGCTACATCAGTAGCGTGCTTTCATTATTCTGCATATTCTCTCACATCACAATATGCAGCTTCAGTTTCTGATAAGCTTTTGTTTTCACTTTTCCTCACAGTACTAGAGTTTTCTGTCCTGCAAGGGAGTTTCTGTGCTATCTTCATAGCTGTGGTAATGTCTCTAAAACCGAAGAGCATGGAAACAATATGAAAGTGAGTTAAATTATTTTAGAACAATACGTTTAGTATAAATGGTGGTGAGACCAGATTTTGTAATCTATAATGTAAGCAAAGTATAGGAGTAAGCATTAGAATATTAGTTTCTATAAAGATATTTACTTATATCTCAGATTTTATCTTCCGATTTTAATTGAGTGGATGAGATATATATTGGATGACAATCATATGCTTTGTTAGTGCTAAATTGGAAAAAGAAAGACTGCAAACATTTGTGGTATAGTTTATCTCACGTAACATCGATATGACTAAATAGTTTCTAAAGACTAGATACTAGACTAAAGACCATCTGAATAGTATAATTCATGAGCTTTCCAGGTAAGTTTGGGCTCACAAATGCAGATCTTTCACTGTCCAGAGCTGCCAACTTTTATTTGCATCTAGGACACAAAAGCATTCCACATGTGACAAAAAAATCTATTTCTGTAGAAACAGTCTATATCTATTCTGGAGATACCTGTTTAGAAGTTTGCAGAAAAGTTCTGTTCCTTCTGCTAAAAATTATTACTCTTTTTATTCAGTGGTTTTCCTCACTTTCCATTGAAACTGGTGGATGCAATCTTCTGTTCTGTGTTGCTACAGTCTATGTCATCTTTCCAGGTCCTGGTTCTCCACAATGATGTTTTTTCATCCTTGACTGCTTGTATAGCTCTTCTGTGATTTGCTGTACAATTGATTCACAAGTTTAGAAAGAGAAAAAGCCCTCTGGATTATCGTGTTCACCTGCTTGTCCATGGAGGATCTTGGATGGCTCCTTCCTTACATATTACATTAAGTACTCCATTACCTGTTTTCCATCCCCATTGCAATTCACAGAATTCATTCCTGGAACACTATAAAGAGATGCTGTAAAAAATCAAGGGAGATTTCTTAATGTTTTGGTAAATAAAATGTACCTTCAGACACTGACATTAATATATAGATTGCTGTTAACACTTTATTCATTGGTCATATAGAGCATGCTCTTCTGCAGTGTTGCTTGTGTGGTTTACTGCCATTACTGAACAGCTAAGCTTCAAAGGTTAAAAGTTTTTCTAGATTGTACAGAACTATAATGTTTGCAGCACAAATGCTGAAACAGGATAGTGACAAAAAGAATTATGTTCTCTTTTTCTTTAGCTGGAGTTCATTATAGGTCCCTTTCATAAAGGGAACTGTGTTGCAGAGGATCACCAGAGGAAGACTTCCACGTGAATCCTTTCATGTGCTACAAAAACCAGAATCTTCCAGTGCCTGGTGATCACTAAGGGTGGGCGGTTTGTGGCAGTTGAGCCGAAAATGTACTGGGCTGTTCTTCTCCAGTGCTTTTAAACATTTGCACAGTAATTCCTGAGGTAGAGCCAAGAGTAAGACTGGTCAAAATCTGTATGAGGGCAAGTGAACCGCAGATGTCCATTAACGCAAAGTTATCAGGTCTGCATAATCTGAAATCTGCAAGCTTGCAAGCTCAAGGCTGCAAGAGAAGTTTGCCTGGCAACTGTGTCCTTGCTGTGCAGGGTAAGAAAGTGCTCTCCTTTGGGTCTATTGGATGGTTGCTTCTCTTCAAGCACTTGGGACAGGAGAGGTTGTCACCATACCTGTGCTCAAAGATTTCCAAAGTAAATGCAATGAGTATCCTAGACTTGCTTGGTTTTTAATATTATTTTACTAGCTATTATCAATGTCATATTTCTTTACAGACAGTGAAAAGGCAAGTTGGATTTCTAGAAGCAAAGGGAAGAGAGACCATGTTTTGTTTACTAATTTTCCATTTATCTTAGTGTTGGAGCTGCTGTTATTGTGAAATAACAGCCTTTTTTTTTCTTTCTACAATTGTGGCACAATGTACACGTTTAAAACACTAAAAATATAAGAATTTGAGGGCTTTAGCATTTTAGCAGTTAGAAAAAAGTTGGTAGTGTATTGATGTAAAATATGTATTGAGCAAATTCATTCAAAAATTAATACATACTATGTCTTCTCTCTCAAACACCGATCAGATGACACTTTGGTTCAAGGAGCCACCAAAGGAGCTTGTTAACATAACTACAAACCCTATCAGTTTTCCTGATATTGTAAACTGTTGCAGCTGAACTGGAGCACTTGGTTATACCAGTGTGAAAAGTGAAATCAGAGCTATGAGAAACGCTGTTCACAAAAAAACCCCCTTTTCTGTTAATGATACTTGAAGATTTCTTAAAGTCACCAGTCATATTAATCATCCTGTGCTGAACCTCTACTGATGCTTAAATAGTCATTTTAGGATTATTGAAAACTGTACACATTCATAATATGTTAAGATGGGAGGAAATTTTGTGTGTTCAGGACTAAAACGGTATGTACCTGTGGTATCTCTAGGATTTTTACTGCTTGTTGTTTATTATTTCAGCTATCCAGCTTGCAAGTTCATTGTTTCCTTTTGTGGTCTTTATTTGATTTCAAAAAGCAGCATTTTAGAGGAGTCATGCCTCTAAAATGTCAAACACGCCCTAACTGTAGAAAAGACTGAAGGAAGTAATATTAAAAATTCAAGCTAAGTATTCTACCTTTTAACCTGGTGATAAATTTGTATTTATAAACACCAGGCAATTCATCATTTTTAGAAACATCCTCCATGAACAGAAATATTTCTGGGAATAATTAATTGGCACCAGCAATGGTATATGAACATTCACTTAATATTTAAAATTCTAAGGATAATTCTGAGTTGGGGTGATAGCACTACAAAGCAATTTTTCATCTGCAAATGCTCTTCATGACCCCAAAGAATTTTGCATATATATGACAAAAACATAACTCGGCTCTTACAATTATACCTAAATAAGAATAAAGCAGTCAAAAAGTGTTTTACCAGCTGATAATAATAAGATAATGGTTTGTATAACTTTCTACCTCAAGGTCATAGAATTTAACTGCATTTGGGTAGTGGGGACCTGCCCAAGGTATTTAGCAGCCTACCAGTAGTGCTTACAGAAAAGCTAAATTCAAAGCTGGTGATGATGGCAGTGGTGAAACATGAAAGCATGTGAAATCTTTCCATATTAGTGCTCAGGTATATGCAAAGGAGAGAGGTTGCATGGTTGTATCTGGCTTGGTCTTGTCCTTTGATGTCAGCATTTGAGTACTAGTATTTGGATATATTAGAGTGTTTTAACTAAATATTTAGTGTCACAAGGTTGCTTACTGTATTCTTTTAATCATCGTAATATTTGCAGAGAAAATATTTAATAATTTATGAGATTTGATTTAATTGTTAGAACAATTGTTCATAATGTTCTGTATTGATAAATGCTTGAAAATTAAGTATTACACTGGGAGATTCCAAGTGCTTGCTGTGAAAGGCCAAGCATGTCAGGCTGCCACTGGAAGGTGGAGAAATTCAGCTTCACATAACTTGGATTCAAGCAAAATTTAAGCAGTCAAAACTTCATGATGTAAAAACGTTTTAAAAAGAAATATCAGAACAATACAGGAATTTACTCCAGTGGATCAAATTCATTATAGCTGCCTGGGGTCACTGAATGACAGGTTAATGTGTTAAGTATCTATTATATCATAGATGACAGCCTTATGGCATACAGATATCAATTAGGTTTATTTTTTCCTACCTGTACATGCCAAAATTGTATTGCACAATGAAAGAAATGCTGTATTATTTTTGTCCCTCTTTCTGTGCACCTCTCACCTTCCTAGTCACTGCCCCATTCCTTTCTTACTATACTGAACCCACCCATCTCCAGCGTGGCTAAAAAAAGGGGTTTCAGAAGTGTTTGCTGGCCATCCCAGTTCCACTTCTTTTTTTTAATTTCTTTGTCAAGAAAGCAAACTGAGAAATACACAATGCTGTCTGATTTAGCTCAAACTGAGGCTGATCCAATGCAGCTGAGTTTCTTGTATTACCAGCTACTGTTACTTAGCAGTCTGAATTTTAAAAAGGAGCATTTTTTGTCTATGTTCCATATTTGGCTGTGCAGCTGTCATCTGAATACACAGGAATGTATAGATCTGACGTGGCAGCCGTGTACCAGGCTGTGAGATGGCAATGTGTCCTTAATAGATGGACAAGTCATATGACTCTGGCTCTGGCATAGGAACCTTTTCTTTTTCTTTTTCTTTTTTTTTCTCTTTNCTATGACTGAAGATGTTGAATCTACCACCATTGCTCAGTGGTGAGGTGTAAAACGAGTTAGAGGGCAGGTGGGATTTAGTTATGGAATGCCAGGGGCTGACCTGGAAAGGTTTCTGGTGCTTTCATAACAGACCACCCTTACTCAAATTGTTTCCCTCTCATGTTTCAGACACAAATAATTAGCAGAAAAGAAGGGAAAATTAAAGAAAACTTTTACTCATTTACCAGTGGATAAGGAAATCTACTTCTCAACAAAACCCCTGCCCTTTGTTCCTTGCTAGAACACGGAGATGTAGATTTTCAGACTCGTTTAAGTCAGAAAATCTTACAGAAAGCAATCTTTTACAGCAGGTTCATTTCTTTTGCCAGTAGATGGGGCTGTCCCTTAAGGTGATAGCTCAGTATCTTTTAATTTTCCCTTTTTTTTTGTTCTTCACCCTCTCTATCTCTTTCTCCTTCCCCCACCCCCTCCTTTTTTTTTTTCTTT
>VXBJ01005965.1:301940-335822 GCA_013400055.1 Nycticryphes semicollaris
TTTTTTTTTTTTTTTTTTTTTTTGCCTGCTGTTTTCTGATTTCTATTAGATACCATAGAGTGCGCCTCAGAACAGGAAGCTGAGAATGAAGCAGAGAGGATACTGCAGAGGTCTTTCTGTTTTGTCTTGGTTTTGTTTTTTTTTTTCTTCCCAATGAGAATGCAGCAATTTATAAATACTCGGTGATCTTTTGGAACTGGGAATCTGAACAAGTTTATTAGAGAGCACTTCAACCATTTCATCATCACTATCTCTTGGGTTTTGTTGGTTTTGGTTTTTTCCTTAATAATACATTTGAAATTCATGTTTTATCAGGTAAGCCAGCAAGATGTTAAATCCTAGACCTTAGTTCATTTCTTAGCTGTCCGCACAGGGTGTTATCATCTTCTCCCTCCTTCCGTCCCACCTCCAACCCCCCTTTTTTTTTTCCTTATCATTTCTGAATGTTTGCTTTGTAGTTATTGTTAAGCATATAATTCAGGAGAAAATCTAATTTTACTGTTTTTTAAAATGTTTCCAAAGCCACAGTCAGGTCTTTTTGACAGCACAGAATTTACTTATAAGATGGATTTCACTGGCTTTATATTTTTGGGGGGTTATCAGTTTTGGGGAGGATTTTAAATTCAAGATTTTTCCTCTGAACTGTTTAGAAGTTAACAGAGGTCATGTTTGTTCCTTCACATGGAAAACATATTAAGGGCTAAAGCAAGCAATGATGTAGTCAAAATCCTAGCATTGCAGGAATGTGTAGTTTTCCTTCCCAAGGTAAAACTCGGCTTTAAGGCTAAATGCTTCACATAAATGAGGTTTACCGAAGGAAGAAAGGGCTCCCTCCTCATTTTTCTCTCTCTCTGTTTCCCTCTGCCCTTAATTTTCTGATCAGGTACACTGTTAGAAGCCCTTACTGTCATTTCCATACTGATTGGATGGTTGTGATGCTGTAGATATAATTCGGTTCATAATCTGAACCGTCTTGCTTTTTCAAACAGCACAAGAAATTTGCCAGGTGGACATCAAGCTCTTTCAGCGTCTTTTCTAAAATGGATTTCTTCTCGGCTGCTTGTCTGAGGTATGTGCTTCAAAGACTCGCACTGAACTAATTTACCCAGGATCAGGATGTCTGTTCAACCCACCCACTCTTTATCCCCGCTTTGAAAAAGTTGGGTTTGGTCCTCCCACAATATTTGAAAATGGATTTGTGTTTTCTGTCCCTATTGAAAATCTGTTCAATTGTACTTATTCCAGAAACGCTTATTTTGTAGTTATGGTGTCAAATTCCTGAGCTATATTGGCTGATGTTAGCATTGCATTCTTGAAGTGCTCCTACTTTTCTATTGTGTTTTTCAGGCTTGACCGATCTGTTAATACAAAGTACAAAGGAAAAAAGACTGTGCTAAAAATGACTCTGAGAATCTCATGTGAAACAGAAACAATAACAGGATGATTGGTGTCAAGACTGACACCCTGTTAGTCTGTTCTGTTGAGCATGGTTTGTGTGATCTTCAATATTTGCTGAAGTATTTAGACACAAGAAAGCAAGTTGGAGACAGGCAGCCTTAAAATGATTGTCCTCAGTTTACCAGGCAGTCACAGAAGGTTTCATTATTTTAAAGAAAACATCAATGATGGGAGGGGGAGAATGTAAGACTTTAAGTCTACCTCAAGGAATGTCAAGTTTTTATTGCAATTCTAGGGAAATACTAGGAAATTGGCAATTTGCATAGTATCTTGTACCAGAAAGAAACTATTTTAACGGTCTGACTATAATGATTTACAGGAAAATTATACAGATGAATGTATATCATGACATCCTATATCCCATAACCTGTTTGAAACAAAACTTTCTATCGGGCCAGGGATGTTTTATTATTGATCACTGAAATCTACATTAAAATTATCATATTATAACCTAAATTTGCTTTGAAGTTCCATGAAGTTGCAAATGTCAACAACAGAGATAGTTGGGAAGGTAAAATAACAGATTATCCCATTTTTTTAAATGAAGGTGGCTTTGACCTAGGAAACCTTTAGAATATCTATGAACATGATTCTTCTCTTCAAAGTACTGTCCCAATGCCAGGCACTTTTAAGGATGACTGACTTTTGACTTTAAAGGATGGAATCACTGCTACTATCCATATCACACCACATCCTTCCAACATGTGAATTCTACTGTGAGAGTTTTGTACATTAATTACAGAAGCAGATATATTTAGGGGACCAAACCACAAAGATTAACATTGGATTTTGTCCCTTAAATGGTATTTTACTTATGTTTCTCTATCATTTTGGGGTCTCTTAAATTGAAGAATTGAGATTACAGAAGTGTGAATGTTTTTGCAGCACTTGGTTGTGAGAAATACTCTGGCAGTAATCAGGAGAAGTGGTACTTCTTTGCAAATTCATTTTAAAAAGGAGAAGAAAGCTTGGACTAATTTGTGTGTGTGTCTTTAGAGCTGTGACACTTTTCTGTATTAAAGTCTTTCCTTCATTTTATTAATTTTCTGAACTCCAGTACCAACTCACCTGTGGGAAAACATGGTGGGTCTTTTGGACTAAACATCATGAAGAGATCTGTTGATTCTCTTCCAACAGTGGGAACATATTCTACCTTCTTTTTCTCCATTGAAGACAGCTGATATTTATAGGAGGCAGTAGTATTCCACACGAGTAAGAGACCTGTATTTGACCTGTAGACTTTTTGTTGATGTCGAAAAGAATACAGTAGAAGACAAACTAAATTAAAAAGTGAACAATATATATTCACACTTGTAAACTGAAAAAAAAATAATTCATACCATCAGTAAGACATACTAGATAACGAATACTATTAGGCTTTTTTTAGCATAATGTTTTAAAGCACTTAGGAGATCAAATTGCTCAAAGAGAAAAAAATCATACAGCTGAAATATTCTGAAGTGGGAAAAAATGGAGTTTTTTGAGTAAATTTTAACCATCAAAAGATAAAACTGATGGTTATGACTGAACCTAGTATTGTAGGGAGATGAGGAGTATTAGGCAAGTTCACCAAATGTTTTTCCCAAAGTTCAGTAGTTCTGGCACGTTACTTCCATTTTTTTAGTTGTAGGTTTATTATTTGTAAATTCCTATCCATGAAAAAAACTAAAACTGGATGGAAACCACTGAAAATTTGGTACAGGTGAAGTAATTAGTTAAGTGACAAATGTAGACTCAGAAATCATAATCAGTGCCCTTTCTATAGTGGGGTTAGTCCAATTTCTGTAAAATGTACTGATCTCTTTTTATTCAATATTAGTAATATTTATTTAAATAATACTGTGATGTCTTAATGAATACATTGGTGGTCAGTATTTTCAGGCTTCCTGTCTTTTACTGATTATGTGTCACCAACTCTGTCTCTTCCATTTTCACCAGTGTATGTGGTTTCAGGCCTCCTCTCATGTTCTTTTGACATGCTGTTTGTCTCTGACAGAAATAATTGGTTTTATTTTGCACTTGCCAAAATTCTATGTAGCACCCTTCCCTGCCATATTAAATATCACTTGAAAAACCACATTTCCAACCGAGCCACCATTCCATTTATTATTTGCATTTATCAGCCTCAGAAGCTCACACTTCTCTTCCTTTTTCCATTGTGAAATTCTCATGTCATTGCTTTTTCTGAACGCAAGTTTTCATCACTTTCTTGGAAGTATCCGAAGCATCTCTGACCATCTTTCCAGTGCTCTCTTTTACAGAGTTTCCATCCTTCTTTTTATTAATTTCCTCTTTTTTTTCACAAGTGCCAGAAAAAAAAAAAAAAGAAATAAACCCTCTCTATTTCAAGCTTTATCCCATCTCATGCCTTCTATCGTGGTAATTTAGTTTCAGTACCTTGTCAACACGCAGATGAAACTTTTTCATATTTCTCCTATTCCTTATACAGATCTTCTAATTTGCTTCCAGCGCTAGCTTTTCTAAATTGTGTCATAATGCAATTCAATACACTGAAGATCATCCTCCTGGTAAAGCAAAACAAAACCAAATAAAACCCCAAATCCTGTCAAGGTCAGAAAGAAAAACACAGGAATAATTGCAGAGGCTTGTATGACTCAAATCGATTTTATCTAATAGTGGTATTGGTCAAAAATGACAAAACTAAGCAGCAGCTACAGTACTTTTAAACTGAAGTAATGTATCTGAAGCAAGCTTTCAAATGCTTGGTTATTTAAGTGCATTTTAAGCCAATGACTTGACTGTGTTCCATATGTATTTACCTGCAATGCTTCCATCCTCTCATGCCTCCCTAGACTCCATTTTCTACTTACTCTTTAATGATATTTCATTCAGAGTGAGAATTTTCATTTTCTTTAATGATTTAAAGTTTCTAACTGTTTTGTTTCAAATTATTTTTGAATTTATTTGCCAAAAGGAAGTCATGACTGAGATATTTCTTAGACAGCTAGATGCTCCTTCAAGGAATGTCTCAGCAGAGCTCTTTCAGTAGGTTTGCAAGATTCCTGGAGTAGGTCTACAGATGGAAAAGGAAGGTAAGAGGCTGGTGAATCATTATAATCTGAATACTGCAGATGAATTCTGTTCTTTACATCCATAGTGGGTGGGACAGAAAGTGAAGACTGAGGAAATGGGCTCATGCAGATGACATATGGGGAGAAACTTTCTAGTAGAGAGGACTGTGAAGAACTGCAATAGAGTGTCAGGGGAAGCTGTTAAATTTGTCATGAAGGTCTGTAGAAAGAGGTTAGATGAAACATCTGTTTGGAAATAGGTATAGCTATCTTGCCTTGGGCATAGAGATGGACTCTGTTCATATTTTTCCAACCTGATTTCTCTGTGTGTCTATGAAAAGAAGTAGATATCTATTTATTAGGATTTTCTTAAAGTATATAAGCATCCCTTTAAAATATTTAATCTATGGCTTATTCTAAGTATGTCTTGATAAATGCACACTCTGCAACACTTCAGATATATCTAGAAAGAATAGAACACCTGTCCTTATTTGATTTCTGTTTGTTTGTTTTGTGTTTGTTTCAGATTAAATAGGCTTTACTTGTTAACCATAGTGACTAAGTGAATAAAAGGGGTAGGAAAATTATATTTGTCAAATCTGATCAATTTTTGCTTATTGTTAGGTGAATGTATAATTTAATGAAGAGGACTTTTTAAATTGATAGTTTATCTTCAGCGGAGAGAACTAGGACACTTCAAAAGCTGACTAAACAAAGTGACTGTACCAGAGCCATTTCAATGTTTTATGTTAATGTTCATTATTTTTCACAGCTGAGAAACCCCATCTGATGCATTTATTTTCTGACATGAAAGCCTAAATAATGTCAAATATATCACCTGAAACGTGCAGTGATAGAAACGGAGAATATTTCAGAGCTCCATACTGGATACACTAACAATGCTTAAATGAAAAATAAGTTATCCCACAATTTTCTTCACAAAGATTAACTATGCGATCCCAATGTTATATAGAAACCACACCTCTGAGTATTTTTGCCTTCAACTCAACCTATTTTTTCTTTACACATGCACTGAGGAAGAGAGACTAGAAAGGATGACCCTTTTCTATGTTTTCAGGACTTCATATTGTCTCAAAATAAAATTTATTACAAATCTAAGATTCTCAATTAATAAAATCTTATATCTGAAGCAAAATTTTTCCCTCCAAGGAAATCTGTGTATTACAGTAAGTTTTTTCTTAGCCATTTTATCTCCAGCTAAGCCAAGAGTAACTGGCATAGAGGTACCTTGTGTCTGCAAAGGGTCTTGTCTTTAAAGTCCTGGTGGCTGCATGCACCTCAACAGGGTATGCCTACTGATGTGACCTAACTCTTGAGTCATGTCCGCAAGCTCCTTGGGAAACTGCTAACTAAAACAAATGAAAATTGTACCAAGATCAGCTCTTTTTGACAAGAGAAGTGATTGTGTCCCCAGATCCAGGACTATTTCTTAATGTTTATTAATGCATTGAATTCTTAGCTATATAGCAAACAAAATAAATATTGTTCATATAAGGGTATAGTAAATAGAAATATTATATATAATAATTAGTTATAAATATGTATAATTAAATATGTATATATATACTTAGAGATAATAGCATTTTATTGTGCAGATTTTTTTTAGGATATGGCTTTAGAATAAGCTAAATAAGTTCACAAACTGGAATAACAAGTTCATCAAGTAAATATAAAATATTTTAACTTCTGAATTAACAATTGGAAAGAAAACAGAACAATATTGCCTTGAGTGCCCTTTAGGAACAGTCTATAGTTGAAAAAAAAATACAAAATAGAAATGTATAGTTTCTTTTTCTTCCATGAAAGTAAATGTTATGGAGAGACACATCTTCTGATGGATTGTTTAACTTTAATACTAATTAGGAAATTGTAATGTAGAAGATTATTAATCAGTGCTTACAAGAAATGCAAGACCAAAATAAAATCCAAACTGGACGTAATTCAGCCCAAAACTTGTTTTACTTCTTTTAAATAATTCTGAATGCTTGCGTGTTCAGAAATCATTAAAAATACATTCCTATTTAGTAGCAAACTATTTTAACAAATTTAAACATATTTAACAAATGATGGGTGAGCCATCTTTAGGATCTGAGAAAAGCAAGATATATCAAATATACTTAAAAGCTGCTTTAGAATAGTTTACTTTACTCTACAGCACTGTTTTCTGGGACCAGGGAGCTTTGCAAAACTTCATTTACTGACACAGCAAGATGAGGAAGGCTTGCCCAATGTTATTTCAAGGTGTATCTGTCTGGGGTTTTTCGTCTGCTTTTTGAATAAAAAATGTAAATCTACCCTTAACATTTTACAGAAGCAGAATCTATACCTGCCTGGCCTAGAAACATGTGAGAAAATTTTGCAAAATGTCTTTATTCTTATACAGAAGGCCATCTGCAGATAAGCCTTTACATCTCAGCCAGTCTAGAAGTGTGTGGCTCTGTAATACAAAATCGTAGGAGTGCAGGGTGGAGGATGTGACTAGCCTATTCATCTGTAATACGGAGCAACTATGCACTAAAATACAAAAAATGAGAATATAGATAGAAATATAAATTATTAAAAATTATTAAATTATGAAGTGTTTCTATTAAGAGAAATATAAAGAGAAATTTTGAAATGCTAATGTATGCATAGTCTTGCATCACCAGTTATGTGAACTGTACCTGCTCTGAAAAGATTG
Source organism: Nycticryphes semicollaris (assembly GCA_013400055.1). NCBI lineage: Eukaryota > Metazoa > Chordata > Aves > Charadriiformes > Rostratulidae > Nycticryphes > Nycticryphes semicollaris. Next base: position 309,132 of record VXBJ01005965.1, read on the forward strand.
TCATGAATGGGACATATATCAGACAGAAGTTTACAGCTTTATTGATACACAAGTGCAATGGGATTAGGGAAAAAAATAATTAATTTGAGTACCTTTTAAGTAGAATTACAATTGAAAATTACTTTTATTCAGAGTTTTAATTTGGAATTATTTTTTGAAAAAATTTTTTACAACACCAGTAGCAGTGGCGCTACTATTTTGTTTCACACACAAAATTCAGACCAAACTGGAAAGATCCTTTGTCTCCTTTGGTTTGCTGATAACCACATTTTCTTACATTATTTGAGTTGAAAAAGCAGCAGCTTAGAAGGGCATACACGTTTTGTTGGTCTGGGTTTTTTTAATTGATAAGTGTTATGTGTAATGCCATTCACAAGGATTCTTACAGTTTATGGGAGTTCTAGGCCGGCAGCCTGGTAAAAGACAATCTCATATCTTTTAGACATGATGTCTGGTAGTTTTGACTCTAAGTTAGAAGCTGCCTAGCTGCTGCACCTGCTGGCTGTGAGGCTGTCACTTGTGGGCATTGACCTCGGACTTGCCCTCTGCTTTCCCCTCAAGACAGGTTTCTCTACGTCTGTGAAGTCTAAGTTCAGACTGATCCTGAACCAGCACTAAATCATATTTAATGGCTCTGCTGGGAGAAACAAAAATGCATACTGCTCAAGAGGAGAGAATGATAAATTAAGAGACATGCTAACAAGAGAAAGCAAAGTAGCTGATACAGTATCCCCTCTCTTATGCCTGCATGCCTTAGATGATAGCTAGCATTAAGTTTCTTGGGGAAAAATGAAAAAAGAGGGAAAAAAGCTGGTGAAATAGGAATCAATTGACTTGTTTTTTAAATGTAGCACAATAGCAAACATTCAATTTTATTTTTAAAAACGATTTCTCTGTTCTGAAACAGATCTGTCTTCAATACAGTAAGTACTATTTAACTATCTAATAGTAATAACAGTGTTTTATTAAAAAATTGCTCTCCATTTTTTTTTACCTCTTTTCTTGTAATATTTCTATGGGTGTTTCAGCAGTGACATTTATTTCTCAGGGTAATATGTTTTGTAGAATTCTGAAATGCAGGAAACATCTTGGGTTTGGCAACAATTATTTTTCTCTTCTGTGATTAAATAAGTTTGATATAAGGCTGAAATTTCATAAGATAAGCATAAATGTATGTATTTAATTCTGTATATATGAACTTAGGTGCCTAAGAAATACAATGTTCCAATACAGAGTGACAGGAATTTCGTATTGACTTTTGCATGAATTCTTGATTGCTTAGCACTTTGGAAAAGGATGGCTTATGCCTTTAGCTGTCTGCTCAGATAAATTCCAGATATGAAATATGAGCCATTTGCTATCTTTCATGTGAGAAAAGATTGCGAAGATGGCTAAATAATGGCTGTGGGTAGTGAAACTGATTAGCATTATTCTGAAGTTCACACAGTAAGCAATTTTCCCTTCTCTTTCAAGTTCTGCAGGTCTGTCTTTCTCTGTAATGCTTCTACTTCAGGTGGCTTTCCTGAAGCAGTAATTGTTAACTGCTTTGAGGGACTAAAACAAGAAATATATTATTTTGAGACATTGATGTGTTATCTCAGTTAAAATACCATATTGCAGTGTTGTAGGGCATACTTTGTTCTTAAAAACCTCCTGCTTTCTGTCTCTGTCGGGCTCTAGTTCTGAAAGCATTCCTTCATATTACTCCCTAAAGTACACAATCCTGAACTATAACACCTCATCAATTCTAGATTCTTACCCACAAATTGTTCTATTTTGGTTTGTGTCCAACATTACCTGCTACCCTGCATACAAAAGAATATTTTTGTGTGCCTATAACAGGTAGGGTTTTCTGCAGGGAATCTAGGACCCCAGTCCTAGATACTCCTATGGGGCTATCCAAAGACAGAGAGAAAGGGAATCACTGCCCCATAGTTATACAATCTAAGTATAACGAAAAATGCTTAGATGACACAGAGAGAAAAACATTTAGGGAAGGTATCTTGAAAAAGAAAGGAAGGGCTTTGTAGATATTTGTGTCTTCTAAATGTAACTGGGAATCTTCTTCGGAAGCACAATGTTGATGCAAATTAAAAAAATTGAACAGAGGAGTTAACATCTAAAAAATGGCACTGAGTTAATGAAGAAAGTCTGCAAAGACCCTCTGAGAGGAAACCAGTCATCTGTTTTCTTAGAATTTATACAACAGGTTAACAACCTAAGCAACTAATTTTAAAAAATCACCCTGGATATGGGCAGACTTTTTTTCATAAGTTCAAAGAAACTTGCTTTCTTGTAAGTACGATGGAAAAGAGAGACTTGTTTGACAATAATAACCTTGTGGATGGTTTAGGCTGTATCTTAGGTATGTATGGGGAGGGGGGAAAGTACAGTAAGATTTAGACATAAACTCCAAAACTTAGACAAGGACATTTGACACATGTAAGAATCAGATTTAATGTGACTACTGGTAGCACAGACACCACTGTCCTTCGCAGCCCTTGGGCTTGGTTGCTAGCCTTTTGTGTGCTGTGTTAAGCAGTCATAGACTGGGATGAATCATTCCACTTTGAAACTGAAAACACTTAGACCAGCAATGGCAGTGGAACGGAGTCTGAAATAATTGCAACTTGGGTCAATTGGACCGCATATAGGATCACAGAATCACAGAATATCAGGGATTGGAAGGGACCTTGAAGATCATCTAGTCCAATCCACCNACTCTCTCCAGCAGTTCCCTGTCCCTCTGGAACTGAGGTACCCAGAACTGGACACAATATTCCAGATGGGGTCTCACAAGGGCAGAGTAGAGGGGGAGGAGAACCTCTCTTGACCTACTGACCACAGCCCTTCTAATACACCCCAGGATGCCATTGGCCTTCCTGGGCACCAGGGCACAGTGCTGGCTGATGGTCATCCTGCTGTCTACCAGGACCCCCAGGTCCCTTTCCCCTACACGGCTCTCCAACAGTACAGTTCCCAACTTGTACTGGTACCTGGAGTTGTTCTTGCCCAGATGTAGGGCTCTACACTTGCCCTTGTTAAATTTCATTAAATTTCTGTCTGCCCAGCTCTCCAGCCTGTCCAGGTCTCTCTGGACAGCAGCACGGCCTTCTGGCGTGTCAGCCACTCCACCCAGTTTTGTGTCGTCAGCAAACTTGCTGATAGTGCATTCTATTCCCTCATTCAGGTAACTGATGAATATATTAAATAGTACGGGTCCCAGTACTGATCCCCGAGGAACTCCACTAGGTAGAGGCATCCAACTAGACTCCAGGATAAATAGAATGTTTCTGAAGGAAGCTTGGAGACTGAAAGAACTACAGCCATCCATTCTGCCTGATTTCAACATGGCCAATGAGGTTTGGAGAGCTCTGATGCTATTCTGAAAAGTTAATCTTCAAAGGTGTGTAAAAGCATTTACCTGCAGTGTGAAAACATCTTGGCTGTCTGTTTTTCAGGGCAAAAGTAACTCAAGAGATACATCTTTGTAGAAAAGCTCAGGTATCTGCTGCTACAAACTTGGATATTTGCAAGCAACCTGCTTCCCAAATCCAGAAGGATTTCTTATAAAAGGCAGTATGGCTAGGTTCATATCGCCTCAGGAGCAGCTTATGATAGAATGCAGTTTTGTCTGCACACTGTCAAAATAGTAGAGATGTGACCTGAGAAAAATAGGTAGTAAAATTAAACAGAATCTTAAAATTTCATATTGCTGCTGATAAATCTACGTGCTTATATTTAAAAACAGGAGTCTTAAGATTTGGTACTATAATATATCACACATTTTCACTGAGGTCCTTTCTTCTTAAGGGACATAGTCATTAAGGGGACAGGCTGTGTAAGGTACCTATTTGCAGTGTTATGCTTTGGCCATCTGTTATGTATCAGATCGTTGTGTTCTCACCGAAAAAGATGCCTCTTGCTCTGCTCTACACTCTCAGCTGTCTTTAACACTCTTTTACAGTGGTAACAGTTTGGATCTTTATCTTTTTTGGTTTTGGAATATTTTGGAGACTTGTTTTTTGGCTTGCTCCAAGCTTCTGCAGCCAACCTTCAGTTCACTCAAGGAATCCCTCATCACCTAGCCAAGCAGAAAGCCTGACTTCACAGTCTCATACCTGAAAATCCAGCCTTGATCCTATACAGCCCAACATGTTGCCCAGGTAACACTCAGCCTTCAGTAAGCCTGGCTGCCCAGGAAAGCTGAAACACACAGGGAGGGGGCATAATTGCATCTCCCTCTCTAGGACCTGTTTACTTAAGGACAATGTTAAGTTCAACTCCCCCATGGGCTTGCCAGAAGGAAATTAAGAAGAGAGGAAGGGAGAGCAAAAACTTTGATAAAATTTTCATCCTTTGCTTTATGACTTTCCCCAGGCTAAATCCCTGCCTGCATTCTCAATCTTTCCCACTTTGAGAATCTCTGTTTTACAGCAATTATTTCCAATGATGTTATAAGTTGTATGGCGTTACGTGTCTGAATATCCCATAACTTAATGTATGAGAAATAATTTGCAATGTAAGTGACAAAATAGGACCTCCATCATAATGAATTTATAAAAATTCTACAAAATGTTCAATAAGTGATTATTGAATGATGGATGGTATGTGTATATTTACATGATTTGCAATAGTACTTTTAGTAATTTATTAATATAAATATGTCTCATATTTCTTTTTTATGCATCATACCTGTAGCAATGAAATATCAAAATATGTTCAGCAAAAGAAACTGCATCTTTTTAGCACATATGAAAATCAGCTGGTAATATTTCAGTATGTAAAAGCAGATTAAAGAGAAGTATTCCTCCCAGCTAATGTGCCTCTACTTTAATGTAAGACAAAGTTTTAGTTGAAATTACATTTTTACCTAGCACAAACCAGAATTCTTCTTCAAGATATAGGTCAAACATATCAGTTAGGTAATAAAACTTACCTGCATGAATGAAGTCAATAGCCAGTTTTGAGAATAACTTCAATAGGGTCAAGATTTCATCAGTTACATTAAAACATACTTTTTGATGCAATTTTAAATCACAGAGAAAAACCAAGAATTTTAAGAGTGATAAATACAGGAAAATGGATAAACAGGCGTAACAGACCAACTCCTACTCAAAATTGCTAAGCCCTGAAAATTCTTCTGTATCTATACTTTTCATAGGCTTTTTCATAAAAAAAAATAAATTAAAAATTAAGATTTGTTTGATGTCATTTCCACTTATGAATATTAAGTCTCCAATTTGTCCTTGCCTCATAATCAATGTAACACCATCATTTCTAAGCTTCTTAATTGTGCATGTTCCCTAAGACTTAAATGTTATTCAATTCCTTAGAGCCACAACCTGCACGTTGCATTGATCTCTTCTCTGACAATGTTCATTGTTCACATACTAAAGACTTGCTTTCTATAACTGGATATTTTTGTCTTTATGCAGTGCACTTATTTCCATTGTTGTGCCCTCTCTCAAGCGCATTGAAAAATGGTTTTAAGAAATGAAGTTCCCTACTTTGGCTTCTCACTCTAAGCTTGTTTATACAAATGCATCTAGGTTGTATATGTGACGCCTGCAGAAACATTATTCAGGTCTCAGAGTCTGGTAGGAAATGGTGCCCTGTCTTCAGCCACATTGATCAGACCAGAAGAGTGACATGCTGAGGAATGCCTCTCTGCATTGTTTCTCAGATGGGTATATGGTAAATCAATATCTGACCCTGGGAATTTGAGTGGCTGAAGCTTTCTCTCATCTAGTAGAGCTAGAACTAGCTTTCATGCTGGGTCTGCTATTAGCAGGGTAAAGACTTATGGGACAAAAATTACTAATCTTATTTATCTTCAAACTATTTAAGATACTGTCCTGGACACCCAGTGCCAAAATAGTAGATGACATTATAACTTATTAATATAAACTAAACTTGATATTCAGAAAAAGTATTCCAAAACATTTTAACCACTGTTACAACTTTAAAAATTACAATTTAGGATGGCAAGAAGCAGTTCAAATCACAAATCCAAGAGTACTTTAAGTCATTAAAAAGACAAATGTGTGTTTTTTGAATAAGAATAACTGAAAGTATTTTAATTACTAATCAAAATTCATTAAAATGGGTAAACTGTCATTTCCCCATCACAAAAGCTGAAAGAGACATGGTTTGCCATTAGTCAGCCCTGCTATTATTTGCTGCAGTCTCCTTTATACCATGTTGCTGCTCCTATTTGAGTTCTTATCCTACAGGTGGATTCACAGGAACATACACACATGATACAGAGCTTGTAATCTATTGGTTTCAAATCAAGACAGAATGCAAGATAGAAAACTTAAAAATTATTACATATTGTATTACTTTGTTATTTTCATTAACAGCTACCTGCACATTTGATGTGCACTGAATGATATTGATAGGAACTGCAGACCTCAAGCCTCATTCCTTTTTATATTTCTGTACCTATATTTGAGAATGGTTTCTTTGCAAAATAATCATTATGTGTGTACTACAATTATATTTTTAACCAAAGGGTTCAGTACTTTATTTGGTAAGGGAAATTTAGTCTGCTTTTTAGTAGATGATCTGGTTTTCAGGAAAGTACCAGAAGTGGCTCAAAATTTGAATGGCTGAGTGAGTTGCTGCAAAATTTGTTATCATTTATGCTAGTTTTAAGTATATAGCTATATTTCAGAAATTTTGGATTAATCATTTTCAGTTTTAAAATATCACATTATTCAGTGATATTCCCTTATTTCTGCTAGTTTTTAACCTTGTTGTCACCTGCAATATACATTCCATCTGTTTTCTCAGTACACTTAATAACATTAAGTTCATTAATTTTTAAATGTTCTGGGCTGCTGAGCATTTAAATTCTCTGCACATAGTACAGTCTTATTTATTTTAAAGAAGCACACTTCTCTAATTTTTCTTTTTGGCTAACCATAGGATTAAAAACCCCAGAAAACTCACAAATCCCAATATCACTAGATTTCATATTCTATAATTTTATAACTTTTAGCTTTTGACTGGATTATTTATTATCTCTTTACATTCCTATATTTTAAAAAATCAAGTTTACATCATGAAGATATATTGTAGGGATAGAATATAAAATATTAAATGACTGGAAACTCACCAGCACCTCAAAAGAAATAAAAGGTGAAATCTTTGCTTTTAAATAAAAGTCAGGGTGGCTAACAGTCTTCATTCAGTGGCTTTCAAACTGCCTCTGCAGAAATACTAATTCCCAGGCTCTGCCTTTCTTTGCAAATCTGAAGCTTTTTACAATAAGGCATTGCTCAAAGGGTGTGGCAGAGGCAGCAGATGCTGTGGCTGCTGCTTGTAGTTAACCATTTAATAGCAAAAGCTATTCCATTGCTTATAGGAATTTTAAAGATTTTTTTTCCCCTTTATGCAATTGCAAATATCATATAGGACCTTTTTAGATCTCAAAAAAAGCTGAACGTTGCGGGAAATAAATGAGCACAGAATCTTTTTACACAAACCCATTTCATCTGGGTTTCTTAAGTCCAACTATGATCATTTGGAATCATGCATTACAGTTTATTATTCTAAGACACTTCTTTCTTTTTATGCCTAAACCTTTATAATTACTTATGTTTTAATTCATGCTTTCTGGGCTAAGATATTCCATGTCTACACAAAATGACCTTACAATTTATGAAGCATCTGTGTGAACACTGGTGCTCACCAAGACTATCCATCTGAATTCAGGCTTCTTGCAAATCCCTAGACATCTTCTGGCAGTATATGTATGACCTTACCTCTGCCCAGCATCAGCTGTGTAGAATATCACAAGGGCAAATACAGATTGGATGAATCGATGGATGGGGAAGGTAAATATGCCTGCAGCCCACCCACGCAAGAAGTCAAAACACCTTTTCATGTCATCTAGATATGACTCACTTTTAGCAATTCTTTCATAGGGCTTGCCAGCTGGGTCACTCCACAGCCAGTTTACAGGCTTCTCCACAGGGAAATGGTGCAAGCAGAAAGCAAATCTGGCCTTTAGCTTTGGTCTTAGTATTGTTTTAGTAAAATGATTGAGATGTAGTCACAGAATTATGGTTGCCAGGTTTGTGAATGAGAGCTAGCAAAGAAAGCTCATTCTGCTAAGTAGGATGATAACTAAACAGCAAATTAGTGGATGGATTTTGATGAGCTGAAGAGGATGACAGGTCTCCTGATACAGAATTTAGAAGCAGTAAAAGCAAGACTGTTTTGAAAAAAGCTTTTTGTGTGAAAGTTTAAACAACAAACCAAACCTCAAAGATTAAGCTAAGACTTACTAGGAAATTCAGAGTAGTAGTGCAGAAGAGGTTTAGTACTTCTATTTTTGGTTTTATCTCTTTCACTCCCTTCAGAGTAATTAAGAAGTATAAATGTACCAAGGACTTCTGCAAAGTCTCTGTGTCACTTGCTTCAAATTGTGCTTTTCTGAATCACATGCTTCAGTTGCTGCTTTTCTAAGTGGTGAGCTGCACACCACTGTCAGAAGTATGAAGCTTTGGGATGAATCTGTTAAGACATGATGAGTGTGAGAATATGCACTGGCGCTGAGATCTTAGGTTGGCTGCTGAACTGTAGGTGCCATGTGTAGGAAAGTTAGTCTTTGCCTATATGTGTCAGAGAGAGCTATCAAGGCAACATGTAACGTAAGGGGGAGTACATCATCTCAATCAAAAAAGGCAGAGATATGTAAACTACCTCTAACGTGCCTGCTTGCTTGAAGTACTAGAAGCAATAATTCATGGATGTTAGTGCAAATTACTTTACCTAATATTTGATGGAGTACATTAACTGTGCAACTTTAGAGCACAAGGTGCCAGGCTTGAGCACTGTGTCAGGTCTCAAGACTACTGTCATGGATAGGACACAGATTGGGACATGGTGGCCTCATGGATGTCCACTTAATGAGAATTTGTGTAAAATGACTTTGGACTAACATTGTTAATGCAAATTTTGTTGGAAATCAGCTCAAAGCCAATCAGGAAATAGCTGAGAATGTTTACTTGTTCATTTTTTACCAGATCTGGGTTTTGTAAGAAGTTTCTTTACAGCAATGATGTGACTCTTTATTCATTGGGATAAATTTTGGGAGCTCTCTGTTTATGAAGTTAGTTGTATCTGCAAGAACAGATACTACTTATGCTACTGTAAAGAGAAATTGTTTATCTCCTGATAATAAGCCTTTTCTCACATATTATTAGGAAATTCTTAATAAATTGGAAGGAGACAAATAAGAAATATCAGAATCCTCTTACTGTTGGTAAAAATGATTGCTTGTTTATGAGTTCAGAATCACGAAATCACACATGTGGGGAAAACTATAGATGTGTGGCTTTAGCAGGATTGGACATGACCAGTAAAAGTGTACATTGCCTTGCCACATAAAAACGCCATGTGTTTACAGGCAAGCACACAACTTATTTTGACAAACACTTGATCACATGTAGCCCAAAGAGAGTATTTGTTGTATATCACAAAACCTAAGATAGGCTGAGAGCTGCAGAAGGGAATGATGGACATAGGAGCTATGCAGAGGTCATGCAGTTGCAATAGTACTTCCTAGGCTGCAGCAGTGGTTTGTGGTTTGAGTATCTCTTGTTCCTTGAGCACTCCCTCCTTTCAAAGACAACATGCCTTGAGTCCACAGTGAGTGAGACCAAGGGGATAAAGCATGAAAACCTGTTTCTGATACATAATTGGAGAAAGCTGAAACTCAACTCTTCTACCCGTCATAAAGTATCTGGGTTTCCAGTGGATTACAAAAAGTATTTAAAAGTTTCTACAGCTTGGGGTTTTTTTAATCACTTCCTAGAATTCCAATCATTTTACTTGCAAACCAGCAATTCTTTTGGTTTCCTTAATTAGCGTTGATTTTTTCCCATTATCTTGTGTGTTAAATATGTCTCCAAATATGTTTTCTTGACTCAGGCAAACCTTAAGAGTCAAATCAGTGCTTGCTGTTATGTACATTTGCAAGAAAAATACACATAAAACTATCAGAAAGTTTTGAAAATGTAAATACTTTCATTATTACATCTTTAAGGCTTCTGATTATGATGTCAAACTGGCCCTTGCATTGACTGCATGAAACAGAAAATACCAGAATCCTGTTAATGGAGTCAAGCTACTCTCAAAGGTTATAATTGAGTAACTTTTTTGGGTATGGAGATGTCTTTCAGTTTGGTAACTCTGTAAATTTGACATCATTCCAGCATATGGAGCAATCTGCTTTCCATCTTTTTTATTTCTTTTCTCCCTAGTGTGGTAATATGCCAAAACCGGAACTTAAATCTTGTCTTAAATTAATTTTACTTCAACATAAAATTAATCAGTAGCATTATATAATTTATGCTGCATAGCCTACATTGCTTTGGGTTGGTGTTTTTTTTTAACCGGAGAAAGGTGCTGTTATGTTTGCTAAGGTAAATGGAAACAGATGTTTCAGGCATTGCTTGAGAAAATTAATCTTGAATTAGTAATGTAGATTGCCAATAGAAGGGATCCCTGCTTTGACCAAATGAAAGAAAGCAGAAAGATTGCTATTCTGTACTGCAGTCACTCGCTGCACAAGATACAGTGCAGGAACACAGCGAGTATGGAATTCATTCAGCTTGGTAGCAGTCCAGTAGTTCTAACCTATTAAATGTATTTGCTTAGATGGAATAGTAACACAGATGCATTGTGACTTGTCCGATTAAAATAGTTGGGTTTTTTTCTTTCTGCGGAACTGCATAACTAATTTTGTTTTTTCGGCTTTCTAAAATAGAAATGACTTGGTTGCAGTTAATGGAATTAAGCTAGCAAAGCAGTAAGCAGAAGCAAGCTATTTATTTTTAATCTAAGCAAAGCATATTAGTTGTGTTTTGGTTTAGAGATACATAAGTTAATTTTAAAAATTTAATGAGAACAGCAATCTCAAAATGCATACATATATACAACTAATAGTGATGAAAAAAATATTGTGTCCACATCATGTGGTCTTGTGATTTACTCTAGCCAGAAAACGGGGATAGAACTAAGAATCTAGGTATTAGGGGGAAAAGGCTACAGCTACTCAAAAATCATCTTTGACCACAGCAGACAACATTTCCTAGCTCACAGAGGGCATTCTTGTTTTCCCAACATGGGGATTTTGCTTGGTCAGTTATTTCACTTGCGAAGGGCTGGCTTGTTTTATATTTCAAAACTGAAGCTTGCATTTCCTTCCTGAATTGAAGAAATTAATTAGGGAGTGGAAGGTAGAACTAAACCATCTTTTCCAATAGTAATTACTAATTTTTTTCTTCTCAGCTATGAATACACCTCTGGCGGCTTTCAACTGACTCTTCTCAGATGATATTATTAGAAATAATAGAGAAATACCTCTAGGAGCATGGATCAGAAGCCATGATTGCTTTCCCAAATGAAGGCTTACCGTTAGAATGCCAAATCCTTGTTTTCTTATGGGCTTTCCTACTATTCCATTGATCTTGATTTCATTCCTGTGTAGTGATGGCAGAGCACTGCTAAGAGAGATCAGATGGTCTGTTGCCCATGGTGGTGTAATAGTTTTGCTGATTAATGGGAAATGTGACTTTGAATTCCCTGGAGCCGATGAGGGAGTTTAGCATAGATGCTCATGTAATGAGGTGTAAGCTAAGCAATTATACAATAGCGTGGATATCACAGACATTAACTATATTTCCTGTCTCTGTTCTGTTTTCTGGCTGTTGAGCAGCCTCAGCTGGGGCACGAATCTGCCTTCCTAATTCACATAGCTATCCATGGTTGTTTGCGACTCCACGGCAAACCAAATAGTCAGCCTTTCCCCTCATCACACCCCTTCTGTAATTCTTTTCCTGTGCCAATAACCTTGCTTGTGTATCAGCTTAGCTAATGGAATTATCCAGATGCAAAGCATAGGCTTCAACTTGAGCTAGTATATACTATTGATTGCTTCCAGTATTTCACAGACTTCATGTATAGTTCAGTGCATGTGTCTGCACTCTATTCTGATGCCTCCACTATCAATATACCTACCCTTTATTTAAAATTAATATGCATTAAATAAATATAGTTAGCCAAGTCCACATAATCTAATGCAAACAAGTCCTTCTGGTCAGATCTAAAATATCCATGCCAAGAGGGAACATCAAGATGATGAAAAAAGACATGGGAGAATCTTATTACCAGTCTGGTAATATACATATTTTCCTTATAAACATGTCCATGAGAATTAAATTTGATTTTATATATGAGCTATAGGGAGTCATAAAAGTTGCAGAGTCCCATTATTCTAACCTGATTTCTACCCTTCTGCCAAGTGTGTTGCTTTGAATATCCTACCTACCTTTGCTACCTATAGTAGCCCTAAAATAAAGATAAACAGATCAGATACAGGCTTGGTTCTATGAAGAAAGGCACAGGAGTTTCTTCTTAGCTAAGACCTCACATTCAGAACTGCAGTAGTTGGCCATACTGTCTGTTCTCTGCTCCCACAAATCCACACTTTGAGGAATGCAGTTTATATTTATTCCGTATTCTGAAGACAAGAATCATAATGAGTAGCTGATAAATCAAAAATAAAGAGAAGCTGTGCCCATAAACAATGAGAAGTAATTTAATGTAGAGATTTTGGCTCTGTGAGTTCACATGTAGATTCACTGTTTTATCTTTTTATTTTGTTGTAGGTGTGGTCTGTTAGTTGTGCCTTGAATCAGCCAGGTGGTGTTCCCTGTGCATATCACTGATATCCTCACTAATACCTAGTTAGTCTCTTTATAAAATTGAAGTTACCAATGTTGCATCATTGCATCTAGAGCACTTCAAAATATTAATGCTACTGTTTACTACTATGATGTTTTTTCAAAAGAGTAAGATACATAATTTTTAGTAGATCTGATTTGTTAGATTATGCCAAAAGCCCAAACATAATGTGTGTCACAGGGCAAGGGCAAAGTGAAGGGCAAAGATTAAATTCTGCTTACTCTAGCAGGATTCTCTTGCCTGAGTTTTTGCTTAACAATCATTTTCACAGTGGTGGAAAGTACAAGGTAACAGCAATCCGTTGTTGTAAAAACATTCATGGGTGCCTTCCTGAAATACAAATAGAAACTAAGCAGGCACTGAACACAGTCCAATTTCATTTTCTAATTTCTTATTATTTGATTCAATTTAGTGTCATTTTTATTTTATATTAGCGGTGAGAGGTGACATATGTCTTACAGCACTAAGTGTAACAAATCACATTTTGTGATGTATATAATAAAGTGTCCTGTGAGTCATCAATTCTGCAAGTAGAAGCACAAAAGAATTTGCAGTGTATGTGTTGAAAGATTTATGTGCATTCCCTTTTGCAATCATCTTTCCACTTCATCTTGGACACACATTCACATACAGCAAATCAGAGCTGTGCTATCTTGGATTGCATCATGTAACAGTGCATGTCTAGTCTCAATGGCCTTTCACAAAATTGAGACATTGGATAATTAAAAAAAAAAAACCAAAACAAAACACCAATGAGGCAGGGGAGGCCATAAGTATTAATTCACCACTACTTACAATGTATGCAAAGTTTTACCTTCAAAATACAAAGAATTTGAATTTTTCTCTAGTTATTCTCTAGAGCATATTCTCTAGTTCATGCCTATCACAGGTTTATCTGTGTGTAACGTGGCTAGGCCAACAGAAGAGTAAAACTACCATTCTGGGCTATTCACTGTGTCATTATATTAGAAATATATTCACAGCACTAGACACCTGCAATGTTAGCCATAGAAGAAACTTAACATCTGTGTCATATGTTCTAGAAAACATGGCCCATGGCACATTGCTATATGGCAAATCTGAGAAGCTATAGCTTTCTTAAGTTAGTCATATCGTTATGCTAATTGAGTAAAATTAAATGCTGACTAATACTAAAAGTTGGTGAGAATCTTGGCACCTAAGGATGGAGGGAGAGTCAGGAAAGTGATTTTTTTTTTTAGAGATCAGGTTTGGTTACAGGGTTTGGATATAAAGGTGATCATCAAAGGCTTTGTACAGGTGTTTGTATAGGTGAAAGTGTAAAGCTGAAGCAGAGAAGCATTGCTGGAACTGGTCTGTTACAATCAAACTAGCACATAGCGTCCAGTGGAACTTCAACATCTCAACATTCATTATATTCTGTGTCAAATGGAAGCTAAATTTTAATTCATGGATGTTGTCACAGAAGATCAAATATCAAAGCATGTTGCAGATTTAGATGTAAGCATATGGATAATAAGTAGCTTGCTAAAGTTCAGGTATTTGCAGTATGGTAATTCTACATGCATGCTAAGGTCGACCTGACAAAACTCTCCAGAATTCTTGTGACTTTGTTAGACAGGCATGAAGAATGTGAAAACTTACATTAAACCAGGTGCTTATGAGGTTAGGAAATAATTGTCTTGTTCAAAGCTGTCTCTTTTTCAGAGTTATGTAGCATCAAATTGACTTCTTCGAAGGCTAGTGTGCAACTGGTTTGGAAGCACTGTCAGATTGGCACCATCTTTCCATTTGACAACATTATTTTACCTAGGAGATTTATTTAGGTGAAATTTGAAGCCTCTAGAAATTTGAAGAAACTGTGGATATTTGACAGCTTGAGTTATTCTCTACATATGTGTAGACCTACAACTATGCAAGGTGGACAGTAGATCACATGTATCAGGGAACCAATTGCATGTGTATTGCCTAGACGGTCAATGTGTGCATAGCTAACCCAGTGTAGTTGCTTCAGGCTTAATACACAAGGGCAAATATCACACAAGTACACTAATACAGCTGAATAAACTCAGACTTATTCTGCCTGCGGTTTACACATGGTCCGTTCATACAGAGCATCTTGAGCGTGCTCTGGAATTATCTGGCATACAACAATGTATATTACAAAGTAGACAAGAATATATTTTGCCTGAGAAATTTCAGAAGAAACAGAATAATTCTATTCTTAAATGTTCTGAGTACTTTATTTTCCAAAATTTTAAATGTTTTGCCTACTGATACACTGCTTGTAAGCAAGTCACTCAAACAAAATTGGAGTTGATGAAGGAAAAATTCTTGTTCACTCCAGGAGAGTAGAAAAGCATTCAGTAAGCAATCTATATTTTGTGTATTCTTATATTTCTTTCTTCAATTGAATTACCATTGCCATGCTAAAGAAAAATAATGAAGTCCATTTATATCATGTAAGCAATTTGTAGTTAATAAATTAATATTTAATAAATCACTTGATAGAAATCAGAAGGATATTGGGTGATTTACTTGCTTGGCATCAATTGTTAACCACTCCCTACACAGATAAATGAGAATAAATTCATTAACTGTAACAAAGGAAATACAAACCTTTCTTTTATCTACTGTGATACGATGGATGAAAGTAATTTGGGATTAAGAGCATGTTGCATTCTGTAGGTATTTAATATTGACATTTAAATTTCTAGAAGATTTCTATTTGCAATTCCGAAGACTTATAATCATGGAAATCCATGAAGAAAAGGAAAAATGTATCTGAATATCATCCTTTAATCTGTTAAGTAGAACATAAGAAGTAGTTAATCTTCATAAAGTCTCCTGAAACATTTTGTTAAGTAAAGCCTACATAGATTTACTTAGATATATACCTTTACATTGAAAAGTGTATATCTGGCTAGCTCCATGTGTATTTGAACAGACCTGAGAACATTCTGTGATTAATTTTACAAATGTTCCTTTCTACAGAAAAAAATACAGGTATAATTAGAAAACCCCACAGCGTTTGCTGGTTTTAAGCTCAGTATGTAAACATGGTAGCTGAGGCAAACGTTTTTGCAACGTAACTAATGGCTGTGAAGTAGCTTGTGTCTGTGCACCTGCAGGCAAATCCTGATCTGTTGCCTCCTTGTTCTGCATGCCAGTTCAGGACATTCAGCTGAACTAAAGGTGATCCTGACAGAGCACCGTAGGGTTTCAATGCTCGTCTTTGCTGACTGCTCACTGGCTGTCCATTTTCTTCCTCTTCAAAACATAAGATCGCCCTTGATACTGTCTGGCACCTCCCTCCTGCTGTGCCTCGACTCGTTTGGCTTGCTGTGCTCTCGCTGGCCACCATGGCAGGGAACACCACGTGCTGTGTACTGTGGGATTTTTGGACAATGAAGGGAGTTTTCAAAGGAGAAAAGGCAAAGGGGAAAACCAGCCCCTTGTGTCTCCTGAGGAGAGGGAAAGGGAGACATGGCTGCGTAGCCTCATTTACTGGCGCCCATGGGGATAATACTGAGGAGAGGAGAGGAGAGGTCTGCATCCCTTCCTTTTCCAAATAAACTGAGCAGAGAAGACAGCCTAACCGTCCCTCTTGAGTGTGTGTCTCTGTATCTCCCTTAAGCCCACAGAGAAAGTAGGATTCACCTACACCCATGGGTCCCCTAGTGTTTGAATAGTGGCTTAGTACGAGACCTGTTTCCCAAATTATGGTGCCACATATGAGGATCTGTTTGGGGATCAGCAAGGATAGTGGTGTGGCTAGTAGCTTTTTCTCCTTTCTCAGTATACACGAGGATACTGTGATTGAACATTAAGAAATAATGTCAGAGTATACAATCTGTTTATAACTGTTCAGTAGTTAAGCGACTGAAGAGTTGATTCCAAGAAGTAAAGAGGACCATGAAATGGCAAGCTGGGGGACATCTAGAGGATGTTCTTTCTGTGGAGGAAGAGAAAATTTTAAATCCTTGTTGGTTGAGGTACACTTTCTTATATCCTTTTTATCCCTAATGGAGAGAAAACAGGATTATTCCAATTCCTTTCATGATTAGGAAGAAGAGAAAGCTTCAGAGAACTGGTTTTGGCGTGAGTCTACACTTTGCGTGGGTCAATACTTTGTGTTTTGGTAGGAGATTGGCTCCCTTTAATTTTTTTTACAGTGAAAGCTCTGCCACCTTGATTCTTTAGATGTCATTCCTCTGATTGTGGGTGATGATTCTATACATCTGGGTGAAATATGTTTTTTAAATTTTTCTAAGAAATCAAGAAAATTGGGGTTATAGAGGCCACAAGCGCTCCTTATTTTATCCAGTCTATTCCATTTCTCAATACATATGTGTGCTTAAGATGTTTGTGCACATCCTGGCACTAATGCTCTAGAGGATTTGGGGTTTATTACTTACTTATTTTAGTGATCTTCTCTTTCATTTCCCAGCTATGTTTTTTCTTTTTTCTCCCTTTATTTCTCAACTAATTTCTTATTCTTGTTATTGACTTTTTCTTAATAGAAATTTTAAAATTATCTATATTTCCTTTCCCTCCTGTTCCTTTCCCAGTATTCTGTTCTTTCACCTACCTTTCTATTTTATTTTGTTTTCATCTCCACATATTTATACTGCTAATCATCCAGTCTTCCTATTATTTTTTTTTTCTTTCTACATTCTTCATTTTCTCCCCTCATTCTTTCTACCTTTGTTTATGCTCTCCTCTTGTTACCGTTTTTTGCTAACTTTCCTCATCTTCTTCACCTTCTTTCCATAATTCCTGGGGGCTTTTGTCAATTTTTCATTTGTTTTAATATGTTTTCCCCCAACCATCTCATTATTCTTACTTCTCTGTCATTCCATACCTCTAGCCTATTTCTGTCAGTACTGACCTGCATTGACTTCTAAGTCTCCTGAAAGGCTGACTGATCATTTCACAAGGATCCAGCAATGGGAGGAGACTGCAAATATGTGTTTAAATTCAGGGGTGAGGGATACATGCAGCATTGCATGCCCAAATACACGTTACAGCTGTATGTCTGATGTCATCAGAAAATTATTCAGCAGCATGAAAGATGCTTTTTTTTTTTTTTNGGTGGTTGGGGGAAGGAGAAGGAATGGAGTGGTGGTGGGGTGGCGGGGTGGGTGAAGGGTGTATCTTTTCAGTTATAATATATAAATAAATATGTTTGTTAGAATACTTATCCAGCTACAGCTATTGAATAAAGAGCCAGATTTATATTAAGTTGAAATAACAATAGGCAATTGGTATTATTATCAAGAATAACTACTCATACTAAAACTTGGAACCAATACTTTACTACTTCATAATACAGAGAGTTCATTTTGATTTGTTTAGTCGAAATTTTGATTCTACAGTGTATGTTTTGAGATACTCTTGCTGAACTCAGTGAAAATTTCTGCATTAAGGTTGATGAATTGTGCTATTTATAGCACATTTATATTATAGCACATATAGTTACCAATATAGTCCTGATTGATTCCAGAGGAGTGTGAGGTAATTTTAAGATAATTAGAGTTGTGAGGAAAGAATGCATCTGATTGTTCTTAAGTATCACACTTTTTCTTATTTGGAGTAAACAGAATTGAGAGTAAGTAGAATTGATCAATTATTGCAGTTTATGTTACTAGCATAAGAACCACACAAGTGCCTCTTACAAAGGTCAGATCACCAACTAAACTGCTTATTTTACTTCACATAATTTTCATTATTGTGTATTTGTACATTCCAACATAGGAAAACCAAGACCATTTAAAAATAAATGTTTTATCTTTTTACTTGTTGATTTTAACATGTTTGTTTAAATTTTATTTTCTGCTTTCTTTTAGTATTTTCCTATGCAGAAGAATAAATGGTAATTAAAATGTGCAGGATGAAAAGATGGAGCAGTCAGTGCTTGTACCACCAGGACCAGACAGCTTCCAATACTTCACTAGAGAGTCTCTTGCAGCTATCGAACAACGCATTGCTGCAGAAAAAGCTAAGAATTCTAAACAAGATCGTAAAGACAATGACGATGAAAATGGGCCAAAGCCAAACAGTGATTTGGAGGCAGGAAAAACGCTTCCATTTATATATGGTGACATACCTCCAGGAATGGTGTCTGAGCCCTTGGAAGACATGGACCCATACTACATCAATAAAAAAGTGAGTTTAATTACAGTTCTGTTCATATGCCACTATTTGGAGTCCTTGTTCATTTAATTTCTGTGCAGTGGGTATTATAGCCTGTTACGTCTGTCTGATAATTTGCAGTCGTGGAAAAATGTCATTCTAGTAATATGGAAACCGTTGAGCATTGCTAAAAGGACTAGGTGTACAACAAGAGCAAAACATGTTTGATGCCTGTGATACATATACATTCTACCTTCCAGAAAGTTAGTAAATGAATATTTGATATCTTCTAGTTATAAAAAGTTGATTTAGCTAAGGTATGTTTTAAGAACACATTTATCCTTGTGTGTCCTTGGCACACTGGTCCTCCTGAAAGAGCCTTTATCTGTCATTCGCTGCATATGAAGATTTATCTTTAAATCACAGTTCTACTTTTACAAAGATAAAAGATGTGTTTCTATAAAAGCAGGCCTTGTAGAGTTCTGTACTAATTGTGTCTGTTTATAATACAAATTCACATATAATTATATCCCTACATACCCACAGGTCATCCCGGACCCTTGTAGTCAAATTAGTCTGTCTTGTATGTCTTGAAGTGAAAACAGATACAAGATAGGTATGACTTACAGGTACACTTCTTGAGCTCTTAGAAATGGAAGACCCTTTAAGTCCGTTCACAGATGGAGCTGAAAACTCACTACCTCAGCCAGGTCTGATTAGAGAGTAGCAAGAAATTGAGCAAAACCAGCCAAACACATTCAACCAAGTTTCTGTAGTATTTGAAAGGCGTAATCTTTTTATTTGCACACTGAATAACTTTTACAGGCAAGTCATATACCCACTGGGATTCTCTTCTTTGTGCTGAAATCCACACATCCTCTCTATGCACGTGCTTTAGCCTTCTACAGGACAGAAATAGAAACAGCCCTGTCAGTCAATGACAAGACAAAAATTTCTCACACGCTATAATTCTCTCCGTATTTTCTTCCTTCCATAAAAGGAAAATAGACTTTTCTAATAGAAATTCCAACATCTATTTCAATTTCACATGAGTAATTTGAGTTTAAAATGTCTAAATTCATAGATTTTTTTTATCTAGCTGTATATGAATTCTAGAAAGACTTTTATCTTGTTTCACTTGTCTTTTGAGAGCATTGGTAACAGTTGATGCTCCAGCAACTCTCAGAAGGAGAAACAATTTGAGAAAAGCCTGAAGCAGAAGGGAATATCTGCAGGAAGAAGCAAAAACCATTAATGCTCGGTGCATTCACTTCCATGCCATTTAACATTTCAGCTTTCTCTTTACCCCTCTCTGAATTCCACCTTGTCAGTCAGCACAATCTATCCCAAGGCAAAGATCTGACAACTGCTGCATGAAAGATTTTGTATTTCTGCCTGGGGAAGCATCTATCTGAAATGATATGTACCTAATGAAAAACACTAGAATGAAGGAAAATACTTATTTGCAAGGAAGGGTTAGGACAAGTGTTTGGATGAGCAGATGCCACTGTTGCTCAGACCTCTATTAAGATCTCTGCATAAACTATACTTGTTTTATCGACAGAAAGTATATCAGTTTGGCTTCCAAACTTTTGAATAGGCAATAAAAGGATTACCTATAGCACTGATCAAATGGTACCAATGAACATGGTCAGTGTTTATTCGGAATTGTACAAGTTTTAAAAATACATTTTTTATTCCAAATTTGGATAATGAGTGAAATCATCCACCATTCACCTCATATGCAAGCATTGCATCCCACTTGCTGAGGTTTTTTTTTTCCTATTTTTGTAGTGAGATTGAACAAGTTCACTGTATTTTTGCATGCATGGAATGTATAAACATGCAGTGTGGTTTACATTTCATCTTTGGGAACTTTTTTCTAAGCCATGGGTTTGAGAATGCCATCATCTCATATGGTTTAATACAGAATAAGATAGGAATAAATAAATGTGTTGAGCTGGTGTGACAGCCATAATTTGTGGAAGAGGTAGTCCCGAGATGAAAATTTAGCAATTGGAAAACCTTTTAAAAGAAACAAAAACAGGTGTGCTAGTTTTATGGTTTTGTAACTGTGCTCCTATGCAAAGCCTACAATCAAAGAGGACATATTCATGCCCAATATTAATCTGAAGTTGAAAGGAAAAGAAACATAATTATTTTGTTATAATATATTACAATACCTTTTCTTACATTGTTATTCTTTTATTATAGTGAAATGCTGCTGTTGTGGTCAATAATGCTGACCTAAATGGTTGCAATGTTCTTTTTTTTTTTAAATCTAAAATTGAGTAAAAATGAACTTGGGCTTTACCCATTTGTTTTTTGTTCCACTTATGTGTAAGTGCAAATCTGTGTGTTACTAGCATAATAGTGTCTGCCTGTTCATGCTCAAGTTGCCATCACAAAGAATCAAGGAGGTTCACATCACTGTCTATAAAGGATCAGCTGGAACCCCCTAAGATCCTGACCTGCAGGCATGCATCACAATCTGGTCCACTTGGGTTCATACTTTAAGGTCTGACTATTTTCTGTTGAATGTAGGCTGATACGTTAAAGAGGAGGGAAAGAATAGGTGGAACCAAATTGGTCTAAAACTAAATTCAGTTTCCTCCTTGATATAATATAGATATAGCTTTTTTGATTGTCACTCCATGCCCAGCCTCTTGCCAGAAGAATGATGAACGATGTCTGTCAGGAAAGATGGCTTCATTTCTCCTGGCACTTGATAATATCAGTCCCTAATCTGATCAAACCACTAGCTCCTGGGATGTCCAGTCTTGTCTTAGATTGCAGAAACAAAAAGATCCTGTAAAATTGCTTTGCTGAACTTCATTACACCAGAAAAGGGGAATGCACTAGTGATCTTAAATATTTTTGACATAGGTAAGTGAAAAAAATTTTAACTGAAAAGTTCTAATAAAGTAAAAAATTAAGGTCTTGCTAGAAAGCATGGTTTCAAAAGATAAACACACACACAAAAGAAATGCCAACTTGCAATATACCATGAGTCTCTTGTTCTAGCTGCCTCTGGGGCTTTTTCCAAGAAGCTAATGACCAAGCTCAACAGGATGTCGCCTCTTGCCTCTCAGAAGGTCCTATAAGGTTTTAGATGGTGTTTATTTAGTTGTAGGAAGTGGAAATGCAAAGGTGTAGAAGACAGCCTGCTAAATGTAGTCTTAAAGAAACTACATTTAAAGCTAACTTGGAGGAAGGAGAGGAGAAATAAGATTTTGGGAATTCTTTGTCCCACAAGGTTCTTGGAGACCCGTCTTTGTTCAGTGTGGACAGTTCTTCCCTCCTACCTAAATCTTCTCAAAATAGTCCTCCTCCTTCTCTGCCCTGCTAAGAATGAGTTTCTGGGTTTAAAGCAAATATGGCAGAAGTTACAGAACTGAGATTCAGGTTACAGATGCAAAAGTGGCAAATCAGAGACTTTTCTCTAGGGATTTCTTAGAATTTGTGTTCACAGTTAATATTTTTAGTGTGAATGGTTTTCCTGCCTTTATAAAATGATTAAAGCACTTTATAAAACCTAAGCATAATCCTTCATATGCAAACCTTAATCTTACAATTTGTTGATAATTTATTTAACTTTGTCCTGGCAGCTTTGGGTACAATACTTCGTGTTCATCCACACTGCCTACGCATTGGCTTGCATCTGGGTTGAGACTGGAGTGAAATATAGCAGGCTTACCAGGAAGGGAATCTTATGCAGGGGTGGGATATCAGCTGGTATCTGTATTTTTTATGAAAATTCTTCTTCAGAGATAAAATACAATTTTAGTTGATGTTTAAGTCTAGAAGTTACAGGACTAACAGTCATTCTTGAAGGTCCCAGTCACAAAGATGCTTTGAGTGAAAAATTAAAACTGAGGCAGGGAATTTATGTCTTGTTGGTTCTGCTTTTGCAGAGCAGCAGAAAGTAGAACAGCTAAAATAGCAGCAGCTTCCAACTGAAACTGGAGCTGTGCCAGCATGCTGTTATTTTCCATAAGGCACATTAGAAAAGAGATGTATGTATAATATGCTTGTGTTCAAAGATTTTTAAAGAAATGTAGGTTGACTAAATGTAGGTGGTGTAGGCTTAGATACAAAGTTAGTAGGGAGTGTGATTTTTAATGTATTTTGTCAACTACCTCATCGCCACAAAAGCCAACTGCATAAGCTGGAGGCTTCTTAGCTATGAGTCCTGGCGCCTGGGGGCAGACATGGGAGGGGAAATTCACCTTCTCCCCTGGGATGCAAGGCTTTATAACATCATGCCAAAAAATCATTCATCTGCTTGGTTGCTTCAGTATTTAAAATGAAAGCCTCATTTAAGGTCAGGTCATCTGCAGATATGCTTTGAAGGTTGTTGCTATCTGTAATCCATAACTGGAAGTGTAATTTGGAAACAGTAGCTTAGGCTTTATCCCTCTGTCCTCAGTTTCATACGCAGTTTCTCCATTTCTGTGCAGAAGTGGGGAAATCAAGTACATATCTTGTACCATTCCTACACATCTTGAGTTTGTACTCAAGGCAATATAAAATCTCACTATTAAGGTTCCTTAGTCTCAGGGGTTTGGTCTGTATAGGAAGGTGTAATGTGCAGAGCTATGATGGTGAGGCAGAATCGGAGAAGAATCCAGCAAGTGAGTTGGGATGGGGACAGTTTTTCCTCAGGGCTTAATCCCTGCTTCTCCTCTGCCTTCAGTACTCAGTGTCTGTCACAGACTGGTGGAAACGCTCATCTCCACAACTCTCTCCACTCCCTGGGTGCTCCTAGAGATATGTAGCTGTGCTCCATGGTCTATACATACTAAGCTTCCTAAATCTAAGCAGACTGAAGAACCATCCTTCTTGAACCTCCTCAGCATATTTTCTGTGTCTGCCAGCCTTCCCAGATATAGCCTTGTAGTCCACTACCTTACAGTCTTGAAGTGATGCTCAGTGCCATGAACACCAGAAGAGACCAATGTACCCTTTCTCACACTTCTACTGGTTTTCTGGTTTGCAGCTTACATTGTCAGCTGCACAATGAAAAACAAGGAGGCTTTATCATAGCTTATTTATGAAATATGTAGCTCTGACGAAGCAATTTTGGACATTTCTCTTGGTCAGATTCTTCAATACCTGTAATTCAATTTGAATTTAGGCTAAAATCCTTGCAGCATCCCTTCCATTGCATGCAGCTTTCTTCTGAGTTACTAAGCATTTCTTCTGCAGTGTTTTTCATTCTTTCCTGATTTATCTTGCAGTTGAAGGAGCACCTTAGTTCCACGAAGAAACCTGACAATCCACATTTCCCATGCTGTAGTTTTAATGCTGTTGCAGCCATGATGGCCTGCAGTGTAAGCAAAGCAATGTTTGAAGGGTTTGCTCATACCAGTTTTATTTGGCTCACAGATTTATTTGAGAAACATGGACAGGCTTTCAGCCTACAGAGTCTTCTACAATTCTCTGAAGTAAGGCTTGCATGCCTTTACATTTCTCTAAATTTGATAAGCTCTTTAGCTGTTTAAATTTAAATTTAACAAGTTCTTGTATGGGAACTGGGAAACTTTCACGCCTGCAAACCCCAGTTGTGCAGGGAGGTCACTTGGGATGTATCTCTTGCTCTTCTCTGGTAAGGTGTTATTTAGATGCCCACAGTCCTCAGAGATCTACCTAATGGTGGCTATATGTGTTATTGCTATTTCTCTCTCTCCTCAGCACAAAGACCAAGAAACGGACTGGAATAAAAAATAATAAACAAATGAGTAGTCTATTAAATCAGTTTCTGTAAGGATTTCTCTTACCTGTGGGTGTTAATGACATGCTAGTAAGGTTTCCCTGCTTATGGTATTTCAAACAGGAAGAGAGAGTTTTCTATGGGAAAGCATAAATAAAATTATAATTGTTGTTAATAATTTCTGCAACTTTATTTATGATAAACACATCATGTAAATTTATCATATTGCTATATGGATGTTTTTTAATGAAGATGTATTATTAAAACTTTAATTAATTGAATGTTCCGTATTTAGAATTACATTTTCATATGTATTTTCACATGTCAGGTACATCAGGTAAGTACTGAAAATAAGTTTTATTTACAATATGATTTGTGAGTTTTGCATATTAGCTATTCAAAAAGTTACAATTTTGCTGATTATTCACTAGGAGCAGTTTTAAAATGAGCATCGATGGCGAACACACACTTATAAAATGTCTTTTTTTCCTCTTTTTCAGACCTTTATAGTATTGAATAAAGGGAAGGCAATCTTCCGATTCAGTGCCACCTCTGCCCTGTACATTTTAACTCCCTTCAATCCTCTTAGAAAAATAGCTATTAAAATTTTGGTACATTCATATCCTTTTTCAATGATGGTTCAAAATGTTACATACCAAAAATAAGAGAGCTCATAAATTTTTCTATTTATTTGTAAATAAAGGTTTTGTTTTCATAAAGGCTGTTAATTTTATTTTTATTTTAGAGTGGAAGACTTATGGTAAGGTTTAATAAATGCTAGAAAATATGTGTATATCTTAGATACATTCTAGCTATTCTCTTGAATTTCAATACTTCTGCTATACAAATCTGCAGATGGATTTAAGAATCCATCTTGATCAATTTTTCAGATTTTGGTTTATTCAGATTTATTTTAACATTGAATTTCTTTGCATCCCAGATTATTTATGTTTATATTGTCTTTTAGGGGTTCTTTTGAGGCCACCCTCAAGACCAACTTTATAGTTTGTTGCAGCAGTGTGCCTGGAAGCCTGGTTCATGCATGCTGAACCTCACATTCCCAAACCTGCCCAGCTGCACCACAGGCCTCTGCCAAATATAATACATTGCCAGAAAGCATAGGCAGCAGTCCTGCAGGTGGTTTGCAAAGCATCTATACATACAGATGGTGGACAGATTGAGGGACCATGACTAATGGTTGAAGTTTTAGATTGGCATGTGGGACTCATGCCTGATGTCCATAACAGGTTGATGAGGATTTCTAGTGGATGAGGTTTTGGTGCACTTTTCTTGCAAAACTATGAACTGGGAAAAGTAGTCACCAAATGAAAACTTCAGTGTGACAGTAAGACTTTTAAAATTGAACAGTCAAAGGCAGAAGTTTTACTATTAGAGACCAATGGGAGAATTTTCTAGGTCTTTGGAAAAAAGAAGAAACAAGGCTGATTGCTGCTGATTCACACCTTTTTTCCTGAGCTCCCTGTATGTCAAAGCAGTGAGAGAGGGGGAGGAGGGTGTCTGGACAGGAGTCAGGGAGCATTTGGGGACAGTTGCTAAAGGACCTGACAGAAACCTACAGACATAGTGGTGGGGATGGTGAGGAAGCTCAGCCAAATACTGTCAAATTGGAGCCTCTAATGAACGTTCATCTGTTTGAGTTAGACACTCTTATTTATAATGCCTTCCAACCCCGCATCTGTGCTAGTTGTGGGTAATGTTTTTATTGGCATACTGATTGCTGAGTTTGCTTTTGGTTTTAAGTTCTTCCTAATTGTGTTCAAAGAGTATCCAGCTGGTCTTGGTGGCAGTCAGAACAAAAGCAATTTTAGTAAGCAATATGCAATTCAAATATTTTTCCTTCTGTCGATTAACTGATTGTGTGATCATGTATTTTAGCTCTATTATAGGAGGAGGTTTCCTTTCACCATGTGAATTGATTTCTTTGCCACGCAGCCATCTATGGGATGGGCTATTTTTATCTTAGAGATAGATGTAGAGTGTTTTCATTTTTTTTTGTATTAAACATAAGAATAGATGCACAGGTCCTTCCCTTTCCCTCCCTTCCCTTCCCTTCCCTTCCCTTCCCTTCCCTTCCCTTCCCT
>VXBJ01005965.1:336251-353451 GCA_013400055.1 Nycticryphes semicollaris
GCCCCGGCTCTACTGCCCTCACATTTTGAGGTGGGTGATTGGTATTTTGGCCTTTGTAACAGCACTGTGCCTTTCACTTTCAGTGTGAAAGATGTGTGTGGAGCACAATGAAATTGGCACAATGGTTGAAAAACTTAATCTGTACATCCTCCAAATTCTCTGGCTCTCTGTACAGGGTGCTCTGATCACACCTGCACAGACACGAGCATGAGGTCAGATGTTGCTCCCCTGTCAAAGAAACAGTGTCTCTTCCCAGTGCTCAGAGACTTTCCCTGCAATTATTCTTTCTCACTGCCAGTACCTAATGCAATACCTCATACAGGAACTGGTAACAGCATGCATTTCCCTCTCATGCTCTGCTGACTCACCTCTTAGTATTCTGCATTGCTTTTTTTTTTTTTTTGGCCTTTTGCCTGCCTGACTTGACTTAAATTGAAAGTGTGGAACCAAGAGAGCAACAAAAGAGCAATGGGAGATGGACAGACTTTGACAATTAATAGGAAAGGATGAAAATGTGTGAATAGGTGCGGGGGCTGAGCAGACAGAAAAAACAAAAAAACAAAAAAAATGGGGAGGTGGCAGCAGCTGAAGCTGCCTGGTGCGAGGAGTTACTTGATGTGGCCTGACCACCAGCAGGTATCTGTTAAACCAATCGGCAACATTTGTTCTATTTGTTTTTTCCAATCTTCATCTCAATCTTCATCTTCCAGAAACTCCACACAGATTATAAGAAGCACAGCTGCTTCAGTAATTGATTATCTTGTGCCTCTAATCCTACTGTTTGCCTATATGGGAAGAGCATAAAAAAGACGTACATTTCCATTAGGAAGTCATCATATATCAGAATTGTTTACCTTTGTGGATAGTTGAATTATTATAGAACATAAAAAAGGTACATTAAGGGAACATTGAGGTTGTAAATCAGACACTCAAAATGTGGGAGAAGAAGGAAGAGAGGCACAGACATTGAATGTGTCAGTTATATTTGAGATTCTCATGAAGGAAAACATGGCCAGATTTAGATTTCAAAATCTGTTAGCCCTACTGAGCACCTGCTCCCTTTAAGAGTGAACAGCGCTTTGGCTATGCAGCTCACACATGTGGTGAGGCATGTACAGGGTGAGCAACGTGCAAGGATCTCTCTGTAGCCTTTATTATGAATGATACTTAGCTCTAAATGCAATGGGGATAAAACCTTAGGTTTTCTAAGAAGTCATTTCACTTCCTTGTTTTACGAGACTATTGCGGCTGCAGCCAGGCATCTCCAAGGTTTTCAACTACCACAATGGATTCTCTTTATTTAAAGGAATTTCCTAATTATATTAAGTCAGATTCTTTAGACATATCTGTGGACTGTGACGACAAGCATTGTAAGGCATTCTAATAATTTATTCTAAGCCACTGAATAACAATTTTTACTGTACAGAGCCTGTATGACAACATGATATTCAAAATGAGTTAAGCAACTTAGTGAAAGATACCACAATATTCACTACTTGGTCAGGCATTTAGACTAAGGTTACAGACCTACCTATGGGAATCCTTCCCTACAATTTGAATGTTTACTTGAAAAGATACGCTCAAGTTCAAATTCTTCAGCAGCTGGAAGCAATGATCTCACTGTTTGTGCAGATCTGCGAAGTTTAGATGTTACTTATACTACTCCTTCACCGAGAGTGAATGGTTGGGTTTTGGGTGTTTTTTTGGTCCATGACATAAAAATGTACTCCAAACAACAAAATGCTTTATTCTTGATTAAAAACAAAAAAGCCAAACAAAAAAGAAATTAATAATCCCTGGATCTCACATACAAGTTTATCTGTAAATTCCCTTCTTCACTTTAAGCTAGCTTCTTTTCCAGTTATGCTGATGCGACTATTTTTAAGGAACACGTCATTTTAGAGAGATGAGTAGAGAAAAAATTAGAATTGAGTTAACCATTTGGTGTAGAGGTGTTGTGGTTCTTATTTTTTGCTGCCATCATGTGGCCAATTTGAGTCAGGTTTTGATCTAGTTTTATTACTTCATATTTACGAATATTGAAATAATTGAGTTTATTTTATTACCATGAAAAGGGAAGGACTGCAATGTTTGTAGAGTCAGTGGAAATCAACACAATCACATTGGCTGTAATGAAGTCCCAGTGAACTGTCCCATCTCCCTACCACAGCCCCTCTGAGCTATTAGTCTGGGTTTCATTGTTCCAGAGTGCCTAATTGTTCCTTGATGGAACTCTAAATTAAGATTAAATTTCATTCAAATCTTCACCAGTTTTCCAGGCTTTTCAAGCAGTTGACCACAAAGTACTATTGAGCCATTTTCAAATTATAGCATTGGTAGAACATTCTTTTAACGTGTTTTGAGAGAGCCCCAAAATAATATTGGAAAATTATTCACCTTAATCTGTGAACTCTCTAATGATTTCTGTTTCACTGACTGAAAGATGTACTGCTAAGTGAGTGACAGGAAAACATGGAATGCTGCCACTTCAGCAATTAGAAACAGTATTATATGTTTTGGTTTGTGTTTTCGACAGACCGGTTGTGCTGGGGTGGTGTGTGCTTTCTCTGCAACTCTGACTCATGATAAGTAGGATAAACATTTTTTGCCTTGCATATGCCAGCTGTTGAATTTAGTGCCAAAACTGTAGAAGTGAAAGACTAACACTTACTCAATTGTGTCAGGTACTTAAGTAAACCAGTATTCTTCTGCAAATTATTTTGGGTTTGGTTGTTGCTCAGCACACATTACTTATGGACATAAGAGAGCTGCTTCCTTTGCCTGTCAGTACCAGCTGAAAACAGAACATGAGGACATCAACAAATCAGTATCAGAATGTGAACAAGTCAAGACTAATATTAAAGTTTAATGTGTTAAAGTGAAAACTACCAGGTTAAGCAAAATATATGTGCAATGTTTACCAAAGTCTAAAAATTTGTGTCAGTGGCAATATTTTAGTCTAGTTAAGATATAGTGATGGTGTGATATTGCATTAATTACTACTGTGTTTTCCTTAACTGTATCTACATTATTCAGCATGCTTATCATGTGCACTATTTTGACCAACTGTGTATTTATGACCATGAGTAACCCTCCGGACTGGACAAAGAATGTAGAGTAAGTTGCATATGTTATTTAAAGATGTCCTTGACTGGTCAGCTTGCCAGTAACTGCAGCCATGTGTGATGGCTGGAACTATCATGAGACACTACCACTATTCCCTCTCTAAAATATGTAGAAATGTTGGATAATTATTTAAATCTCCTTCTAGTAGAATGATTGGGTAGAAAAAAATGGAAGTTGCTTACATATAGTATTCTACTGAGATTCCACTAGTATTTTCACATCTTCATGGTTTAGCCCAATTATTTTACCCCTCATTTATGTTACTGCATCAATAGCAGAACCATGGCCATCTACTTGTACATGTCAGTTAAGGACAGCATACCAGCTTATAAACAAAAGTATTTCTAAAGTGAGGATTCAGTGCATACTTGCATTTTTACGTTTTTAGAGTTAATACTAGATGGTTTAGATGTTAATGATTCAGATAGTACGCAGGATCTTATGCTCACAAGTTGCTTGGTTAACAATAACAGATCTAGTTGTTGCATACTCTCAATCTGTGTCACCAATAGATTTTTAATATATGTTATTTATTTAATGGATTTATTTAGTTTTATTTATATACAAGATGAGGACTGCTGTATTTCAACAGCATGTCACAACTAATGCATGTAAATATAGAAGTATGTACAATGAATATAATGCATTGTAGGAGAAATTGCTTATTTACTGTATTCTCCAGTTCTGAAATAAAAAACTCTTTCATTTGATCATCAGATTTCTATCAGGATACCAATGTAAAATGTCGGTACTTATTTTTATTAAATTTTCCTATATTTTTCAGGTATACGTTCACTGGAATTTACACGTTTGAGTCACTCATAAAAATCATTGCAAGAGGCTTTTGCTTAGAAGATTTTACTTTTCTTCGAGATCCATGGAACTGGCTTGATTTCACTGTTATTACCTTTGCGTAAGTTTTTGTTTGTTGCCTTTTTTCTGAAAGTGAAGGGCAAAAAGGGCATGAAATTAGTATCAACAAATATCAGTTTTGTTAAATGAAAATTCTTGTGTGGATTTACTTTTGTCTAAAACAACTTTCACACTCTAATATGCATATTTTGGTATAAACATAAATACTGCAGAAGCCATTAGTACAGCTAGTATTAGAGAGGCTAATTTCATGTCCTGCGTTTTTTTCTCTGAGCAGAAAAGGAGCATCCCTTTGACTTCATTCTCCAAACTTACCAATCTAGTCTAGATAAATTTTAGGCTTTCAAAGTTAAATCACTGCGATTCACTTCAGAGACATTTAATTTAACTGAAGGCTCTGAAAGCATATTAATGCAAGGCAAACTGCAGTGAAAGGTAAACCTCTGACTGTTGCTATTTAAATTTTTGCTAAAAACGCCAAAGAGGTCTTGATGAAAGACCCAAGTAAGTAGCATAAACTTTGCCTCAATTCTGAATAATTGTGATTTAATCCTACAGGTATGTAACAGAATTTGTAAACCTAGGCAATGTTTCAGCTCTTCGAACTTTCAGAGTATTGAGAGCTTTGAAAACTATTTCTGTAATCCCAGGTAAGAAGTAACTGGTGTAAGGTGTTAGGCCCCTCGTACCTCCCAACTGTTCCTTTTTATCCTGTCATTGTGTTTGTGTGTGAACTCCCCTATTACAGATATGTGACAGAGTTTGTGGACCTGGGCAATGTCTCAGCGTTGAGAACATTCAGAGTTCTCCGAGCTTTGAAAACAATATCAGTCATTCCAGGTGAGAGCTAGGTTAAACACTGAGGCTGACTTTAATTCAGTGAAACAGAATTTATTTTTTAAACATGTCTTATTTCTTTTCACAAAAAAAGCAGGAATCGGAAGATGTTAGAATTCACTGAAATCTCTGATTCATTGCTTTTTAACATGAGCTCTTTTCTTTTGAAATCAGCCTTTGAGTTTAACAGATTCGTGCATGAGACATTGCAGTACACAGCGTGTGTGGTTTGCATCGTATGATGTCAAGCTTCCTTCTCCACATTCAACGAATATCAGTGACCCTGAAGTTTTCTTACCCATGTGTATCTTACCTACATGATGTTATGTGGTATTTGTTGTGAATATTTGTGTCTAAAAAATGAACTGTTCAAAATGTTGACTTAGTAAGAAGATGAAGGAATAAGATAATAAAGAATAGCATGGGCATTGCATGGGGGATTTATTATCTTAAAATTCTATGATTTTCCAAACCATCTCCAGTTTTATAGCATTAAATTTTAATCCTATTTATTGTTGAACAGGCTTTTCACTATGGTCTTTTAAATGGTCACTATGTTATAAAACTGATAGTAGCAAAGGTTTGGGGCAAGAGGTAATGACAAATAAAAAAAAAAGAAGACTTTTATGTGAGATTCATGTATAGCATGAATAAAAGAAAGTCACTTGTTTTAGCATTAAAACAAGTGTTTTGAAATATATGCAATTCATTCCATTCACAGTTTCAAATGAACATAAATTTCAGCTATTTATTCATTTTCACAAGTGAAAAAGCTCTTCACAAAAATGTTATTTCACAGACATTACATTTATTTGGGCTTCTGCATGAAATCTATAACTTTACTGGGAGACACTGTCATTTTTATGCTTTCAAAAAGTTTTGAACATCAGAATAAAAATTCCTTTGCATTTTCAGGCTTGAAGACTATCGTGGGAGCCCTAATTCAATCAGTGAAGAAGCTCTCGGATGTTATGATCCTGACTGTATTTTGTCTGAGTGTATTTGCACTAATAGGGCTGCAGCTGTTCATGGGCAACTTGAGGAATAAATGTCTGCAGTGGCCTCCAGAAAATTTTACTCTGGAAACAAATATTACTTCCCAGCTAAATAGCACCATAGGTGAAAACGGTACATTGGTTAATTCAACAGTGACTCCATTTGACTGGAAGGGGTACATTGAAGATGAAAGTAAGTAATGTCAGCATAATTCTTATTGAAGTGATTTGTGGCTGACCCAGTTCTTAGAAATAAGGAGGGGAAGGGATGATACATTTGGTTAAGATGGAGCAGGAGAAGTGTTTTCTCTCTCTCACAGATCCACTCCAAAGGCCAGCATGGAAGAGGGAACAAGGAACACGGTCTCTCTACTTGATACTGCTCTTTTTCTCATCTCCCTCTGCCAAATCCACATCTCTCCTAAGACAGAAAGAGGTCTAAAGGAGTTCTTAAAACTACTTAATAGTCTTAAGCATTTTCCATTCCCATACTCCAAAGCAAGATCAGCAGCAGGCTGCTATGTTATTTCTGATGGATGTCAGAGAATTCTGACATTCAATGAGGACTTCAGTGATGGATTCCTCAGTACTTTCATCATCTATCCATTCTTGTGCTACACTATCCTTATTATTAGAAAGGGTTTTATTTTTTAAGGTCTAACAAATTTTCCCACTGAAACTTAAGCTCATTGTTCTTATCAACTTCACCACAGGCATCAAAACTAAATTATTACCAATCATTAATCACTGTCTCTGAGATATTTAGAGACAATTCTTATATCACCATGCCCTTTTCTTTCCTCTTTCAGTCTTCTTTTTGTATGCTAAGCAACCCAGATCATTAACCTTTTTCTCCTACAATTTATTTTCTAGATCTTCATCTCTCATCTGGATCCTTTCTAGTTCATAAACATCCTTCTTAATGTGTAGTATCCCACATCTTGGCATTTCTCATCCACATGAGGCATAATAAGTAAAAAAGATTATGTGGTAGCATAATAATAATTTATACTTCTCTTTTATATATCTTAGGCTAGGACTTCCTGTGGTTTACAACTGTAACATTGTTAAATCCAGTTAAGCTTGTGGTCTACCTGCCTCCCAAATCTTCTAGAGACTTTTGCTTCATTTAGCTTCCTACTTTCCAGCTTGAACAGCACCCCTTTTTTTCAGACCCTCTCTCCAACTGTTCTGGATCTTTTCAAGTGTAATCGTGTCCTCAGACTCACCACTATCATTACCAGCAGTTTTGTCTGCAAATTTGAGAAGCGCTCTTCTGTCATCTAGATCAGTTAAAACCGTGAACAGCAGCAATCTTAGAGAAATCTCTTCAGAAGTTGTTTTGATGCATCTTTCCATTTCTATGATTTCCCAAAGTATGACTTTCCAACCACTTTTGCTGATACAGAGCAGCCTGGCAAACTGAGAATAGATAAAAAGAAATGCATTTCAGTACAATTAAATGTGAGGTCACTAATCAAAGATCCCAAACACTAAAAACCAATGCTGCACAATTCATGTTGAGACAGGTTGACATACCTAAAGACTGTAGCTGATGGCACACATAATCTCTAATAGTGAAAATTACTTTGGGCGCAAAAGAAGAACACAAGGGGAGAGAGAGGAAGAAAAGGGAAGGAGAAAGGGAAAAAAGGGAAAACTGACTACAGTAGCCAACTGTGAAAAGAAGTGGTGGGGTCCCCATATGAGTTTCCTCACCTGGATATCACTCCATAATACTTTTCCCATAGCAACTGTGTAGTTTTTATTAGCATCTTTTCTAACTCCCAACAGGCTGCTATGGCTTACAGTGCTATTAGCACTAATGGGAACACACTTTGAACCACTGAGGGTGCTGCATGGCTAGTTGTTTCTTTAAACTTGTACATGCATGTTATTAGGTCACCTAATATAAACCAAAAGCTACAAGCAAGGAGTAGGAAAAAGGGGGAGAAAGAGGGGTGAATCTCACACCAGAGACAATTGCTTCCCGTGAGTACCTGCTGCAACAACAATTTGTTTGCAGGTGTAACATCATGAGAATAACAGCAACATGAAAAACAGCATGAGAACAAAGGAAAAATAGCGCCACAAAGGCTCTAGAAAACATTGCCACAGCAGCCTATATGAAAGGTTGCAGAGCTGCAACTGAGAAATGCAGTTCGAAATCCGTTAGCATAAAGAGGCTAAGGCATGTAAGGCACTGCTGGACAGCCAGGGCTCTGAAAAATTAAGGTTAAAACTCTGTAGCCAAAAAGCTAAATAGTATCTTGTTCACATAAATAAATTAATGACCAGGAAGGCAGTATTACCCCTGTATTTAGCACTACTGCAGCTGCTACTGGAATACTATATAAAGTTCAATTTAGATAGAATGTTAAAAAGTTGGAGGATGTTCAGAAAAGAACAGAATGATTAAAGGGTTGGAAATCATGCTTTATACCAAGATAGACCAGGAGCTCAACCTACTTAGCATATCAAAGAGAAGGTTTAAGGGGTGATTTGATCACAGTTGAGAAAAATCTCATGGGTAACAGAAATTTCATCACAGACATATCTTTGATCTGGGAGGAAGAGTTATAACAGGTTCAATAGCTGCAAGTCAAAGCCCGATAGATTTCAAATAAAAGACAGACAGCTTGTAACTGTGATCACACAGCTGATCATTTACTGTGATGGATTTCCATCTGAATTTCTTAAATCAAGATGCAATCTGTTCATGAAGCTCACATGTGAATTACTGGAGATCCCATGCCACCAGGTATAACAAAGTCTCAGCAAAGTCTCCTAATGAATACCTAGACTTCAAGGTCAAACTTAATTACCTCCTTTTTTAACAAAGTATCTGTAAACTCAAACTCTAATTCCACCTGATTTAAAGATGACCTGAAGCCCCCTAAAAAACAAAGCTGAATTGAATTAGTTATGGAAAGTATTTTATTGAATGGCTGCTTCCTTTGGTATATTTACACAGGATTCCTTATGTATTATGACATGTATAATGAAATTGTGAATCTTATTATTGAGTTAATAAGCTTGTCCTTGCTTACCAGAATTTTCAAAGAGAAAAATTATCTTGTAACAGTTTCCTTCTCTCTTTTTGCATGTGGGAAAACAGAATAGAATATGGTTCTTAAATAAGTTGTGTTACAGGCCAGTAAGAAGGGCTTACCTGGAGCTCAGAGCAGTGCAATGGCACTGTTTTTTATAAGAAGTATAAACGTTTTAATGTCAGTAGTTCAGTATACTCTATGCAAAAAAGGCATGTAAGCCCTAATTTTGCCACTGAGCTCATTTTTGGAAACACAATTTAGAGATTTTATGTAAGCACTCCTGGCAATAGTGAGTCAAGCACTCTTTTTTTTTTTTTTTTTCATTTTTATTTTTCCAAGATAGCAAATCTGATAAACTTAATGCAGATAAGTTTAAGTTAATCTTGGCAGGCTTGCCATAAGCAATTTTGGGGTGAAATACCATCTCAATCTATTTTGTGAAATAACAGTTATTCTCAGTCATTACCCGAGGTTTACCCAAACAAATGTAAATTCTCTTGAAATAAACTGCTCACCCACCAGGGATTTTTTTTCCCCATTTCCCAATGAAATAAGGAGGAGCCAAACATAGACCTGATGTAGTGAGGGATTTCTCCCATTACTTTGGTAAAATACAATTCAGAGTTTTGGTAAAATACAATTCAGAGTTTTTGTAAAATACAATTCAGAGGGACACATGCTTATAATGCTCAGCTTTTGTTGTTATAAAAAATTTCTTACAGTGGTAATATTTTGAGCATTTGTCACGGTTGTACCCATGTGCTTGGAGAAAGCCTGGGTGGCTATTATTTCCTGTGGAGCTGACAAGTACAGCATGCTTACAGGGTGCATCTTGTCTCAGCCCCAGAAGTTGAATACAGAGCCATTCAGCTCAGTTAATGCAGTACTGATCATGACTGACTGCTCCATGTAAACAACATCAAGTCAGGTTTGCATTCTTCCCAACCAGCTGTTACATTCCAGCATGTTTTAATCACGATTAGCTGACATAATGCAGAATAAGATTTGCTTCATAACGGTCAGCTGTGGTCAGCATCATGTCAGCTACCTTTACTATTTACAGCTGTGTTTCAGCACAGTGCCATTCTTCTATGCATACCAGCCCAGACTGACAGCAGCCACACATAAGGTTGTGACTTTGCACAGTACAGAATATTGTACCCTGTAAGACGCACCCTTGGTAAATTTGCAGATGACATCAAGTTAGGTATAAGTCAATCTGCTTGAGGGTATGAAGGCTCTACAGAGGGATCTGGACAGGCTGGATCGATGGACTGAGGCCAGTGGGATGAGGTTCAACATGCTGCGTCTTGTGCTTGGGTCACAATAATGCCATGAAGCACTATAAGCTTGGGGAAGAGTGACTGGAAAGCTGTCCAGGGTCTACATACAGCTTAAAAACTAACTTTTCCAAATGGTGAATTTTGCTCACAGGATGGAGAGATACAGTTGGCTGGGGTACTCTGACCCTATAGCAGCAATTCAATGCTCAGAGCCATCATCTAGTGACACCTCCTCAGACTCAGAATTCATTAGCTTATGTAGTAACCCTGCTTGGGTGGCACGGCCGTAGTCAAGTTTAAACTCAGCTGTACTGGTAGCATTTCAAATGTGATAATTTTAAGGGAATCTAACAGGCCAGCTCACTGGAAGAGAAATCAAATGGGAGGTTTACATCTTCTCAGGAAGCAAAAAATGTATCACCTTAACACTAAAGTTGCTCTACTTTAGAACTGTTGGAAGGTGGGGGCATGTTCTTGTCCCTGGCCTATCTTTACAGACATCCAGAGGCAATCCTTTTGGCCTCCATCAGAAATGAGACACTGGGCTACTTGGTCTGATCCTGTGTAAATTGCATCCTTAAGCTTGTGACCAAATGGCAGATCATTATTACAGGAGGAAGCTCGTCCTGTGATAATTCTTCCAAAATCAAGAGCTTGGCAGCTGTAGACATCTGCTTTGAGGGGAAAAAGAAAAGCACGTCCCAAGGACACAGTCAAAGCAAATCTTAATAAGCACAATGTTTTGTGCATTCTTCTAAGAATTGACAGGTCAATGTATTTGTTGTTTAAATCATCTAAAATGTCCTTTAAATACAAAATTACTATACAGATTATGGGATGGTTGTCAATTTGGTGGAACTTACACAATTTTCCTTTCCTGAAGTGATCAATAATTTTATCATGATGTCATCATCATTTCATCCTAAAATCCTACCTACACAAGTTGGTGATTGTTGCAATAATTCTGTGTGAGTTAAATTCAGATATATACCAGGGCTTCCACACCAATCAGAGGGCTAATTGCAGCGTGCACACACCTGTAACAGATAGAGCCATTGGCAGCTGGGTGGTTGTTTGCAAGGTTCACATACTAGATAACTGTCAGAAGTGTCTGTAAGTGACAGACTGGAACCTGTGGCAGTACTAATCAGAAAGTTTAAAATAAATTACCAGGTTGTTTTTTTCCAGATACAATTTATTTATTATAATAAATAACTGTACAATATAACTTCACAGTATGACTTAGCTCAGTTATCAGACTGAAGGGAGAACTGTACACTTCATCTACATCCAGCAGCATTTGACAGGATTTTTAGTACATTTTTTTGGTATTTTAACAATAAGTGTTGTGATAGCCCTTACTGCAATTCACACTGTCATTTATTCTAAAGTTATGGTCATGCTGAATAAACAATACTGCTTGTTTAAAATTGCATCTGAAATCACCTTATCACTTTAAGAGCAGGACTATTTATTTCATAGACCTGTAAGAAAGCTTTCATATTCAGAATTTTATAATTTTTAAAAAATCTTTTCTAAACAGGTCATTTTTATTTTCTGGAAGGGCAAAATGATGCTCTGCTTTGCGGAAATAGTTCTGATGCTGGGTAAGACCAAGTTTCATCATACTATTGTACCATGTACAAATTAGATTCATGTTCTTTAGATGTGCAGTTGGAGGGGTGCTTTATTTTGAGTGACCACTTTCTTTCATATAAGAAATACTAGGATTTTACACTGGACTTAGGAGCTGGGTTCCTTGTAAGAGCTCAGTGGGTTGATTAGATGAGCTTAGTCTTTGCACAAATGAATCATTAATTTGTTATTTGTGTAGCTCCTGCCTGGATGAGAAGTAAATGACACAGCAGCTGGAAAACACATGTCATTTTGCAGTTCCAGCTGTACATATTAGTACTAACAGGCTCGAACAGCAGAAAACACTGATACTGACGTCAATGTTATAACATTAATAATTAAAGAAATTATTTGGAATACTATTTTTTAGAAGCTTAGATCAAAATTTTTACACTAATTTTATGTGCTGTTCCTGCTTCATGTTTCTAATATCCTATAAAATAATTTTCTACTAAAAATCACAATTGCTATTATTTCTATTCTGATTAACTAAAGAAAAATCCACTTTTTAACCCTATTCTTCTCCTGGACATTCCAAGCAATAATATCAAAATATAAGGTAACACCTAGTTTGTCTTTGTAGGCAGTGCCCAGAAGGATATACGTGCGTGAAAGCTGGTAGAAACCCCAATTATGGCTACACAAGTTTTGACACCTTCAGCTGGGCTTTCTTGTCACTGTTTCGCTTGATGACTCAAGACTTCTGGGAAAACCTTTATCAGCTGGTGAGAATTTTTTAACACAAAATAGCCTAAATGTGTTTTTTACCAATAATGCAAAGGTATAAAATCAATTTTGTTATGTTATCTTAATTTTAACAACATGAAAACCAGAAATTTTGTTAAGCTGTTCTTGCTTATAAACATATTCTTATTTCCAGACACTGCGTGCTGCTGGGAAGACATACATGATATTTTTTGTTCTGGTGATTTTTCTGGGTTCTTTCTACCTGATCAACTTGATCTTGGCTGTGGTTGCCATGGCCTACGAAGAACAGAATCAAGCAACCATGGAAGAAGCAGAACAGAAAGAGGCAGAATTTCAACAAATGCTGGAACAACTGAAGAAGCAACAGGAAGCAGCTCAGGTAGAATTTATGGTGTAGTAATGCAGAATTGTGTGGAAGTAATTTTACTAGAGATACTTTCTGATTTCTGAATTTGGAACTATAAAATACCCTGTTGGGCTTTCAACAACAGTGCTAGCTCAGAGATTTTTCTTTTTTGTACTAAAGACATTGTGACATATAGCCATAATCAAGAAGGATATTCAAAACTAGGTATACATTATTTATTATGTTGTTCTTAGTCTAGTGTCATTAACACAGTCTGTCAGACTACAGACTGCAGTTGAAACTACTCATGAAAGATGGAAGAAGGCTATGACCAATATATATCTTGAGTCAATTGAGTAATGAAAATTGGAAAAAATCTAGGGAGAGGATATCCTATGGAAAATGTTAAGATCCAGGGTGGTTGGACCAGAAATTCTGCATAAGTAAATTTTTACAAAAATCCCATGATGTTGTGGTTTGCTCAGTGACACAAATTCATTCTGTATCATGGCAGGCAGCAGCAGTGGCAGCAGCAGCAGCAACAGCATCTGCAGAGTCAAGGGAGCCCAGTGCTGGGGGAGAAGCAGGAGGGCTCTCAGAAAGTTCCTCAGAGGCATCAAAATTGAGTTCAAAGAGTGCAAAGGAGAGGAGAAACAGAAGGAAAAAAAGAAAACAGAAAGAACAATCTGGAGGAGAGGAAAAAGATGAAGATGAATTTCACAAGTCTGAATCAGAAGACAGCATCAGAAGGAAAGGTTTCCGTTTATCTATTGAAGGCAATAGATTGACATATGAAAAGAAGTATTCTTCTCCTCATCAGGTATTGCATATAGTTTAGTAGAAGCATTCATTTAAATCCTGATAGGCTGTTACAAAGCTACTTTACTCCTCCTGGTATTGTAATATGAGCTTATTTCATAAAGAACGGAAATGGTGAGATTGTCATTAAACTTTATTTCTGTTGCTAGTGTTTGAGAGAAGGTCCTGTAGCAGCTAGAATGTCTTGTAAAAAGCCACAGAGAATAAAGGGTAACATCATATCTTTATTCTTATAATCGGATTTTTTTAAATAATAATAAAATATTCTCTGGTTGATTCGGTGGGATGGTTTTTTAGAGTGATTATATTATCTAGACATTAAAATGCTACAGTATTTTTTAATTATGATAGCCTCATATCTTCCTCCTGCTTTGATGATGTTTGGACACTGATTCAATATGTGCAGGATGCTGCATACATGAAAGAATGTTCATGTATAGGTTCCCTTTTTTTGCTTGATGGCTATTGTGCAACTACTCAGCAAATCTGACATTAGGAGAAAGGGGTGCTAAAAATTGGTTTTGTCTTAATAATCCATCATCAGTGGTATTTCTGACTGTCAAATATAAATATAATTATCACATACAAAGATTCCACAGCAGCACTCATCTTCTGGGAAAAATGCTTACTCTCATATAAGAAAAAACCCACCCATGCTATCCTAATAACAATGGTAAGTTTAAAGGTTTCAGCTAATAATCAGATTTTTTTTTTTGTGCCTGCAGTCTTTGCTGAGCATTCGAGGCTCCCTGTTTTCTCCACGGCGTAACAGCAGAACAAGTCTTTTCAGCTTCAGAGGTAGAGCAAAGGATATAGGATCAGAAAATGACTTTGCTGATGATGAGCACAGCACTTTTGAAGACAATGATAGCAGAAGAGATTCTCTATTTGTGCCGCGCAGACACGGTGAACGGCGCAACAGTAACATTAGTCAGGCCAGTAGGTCATCCAGGATGCTGGCAGTGTTTCCAGTGAATGGGAAGATGCACAGCACTGTGGATTGCAATGGGGTGGTTTCCCTGGTTGGTGGACCATCTGTTCCTACATCGCCTGTTGGACAGCTTCTGCCAGAGGTGATAATAGATAAACCAGCTACTGATGACAATGTAAGAAGTTTTAAATAGCTTAGGCATCGTGGCCTTTTCTTACTGCACCAGCCAGTATTTTCTACAGAATGGAACCCTTGGCAATGCTTCCTGGTTGGTCAAGCTGTGAATGCTTCTGCATCTTGTAAAATATTGAATAAGTAAAACACCTGAGATAGGTTTGCAACCTAAGCATCTACTTACACATTTCTCATAACTAACAAATGAAATTTGCTATTTCTAAGTAATAAAATACTAACTTACTTACACATTCATCAAAGCACTATATAGTATTACTGTGCTATACTTTACTTTGGCTGATTTAAAGATCTGACTATGGTCTGCAAAACCATAGTTATTATACAGTTGAAAATAGTATACAAAACTGTTATCATATAACTGCACTCAATATGATGATACTATTACCACTTTATCAAAATTAGCATTGTTACTTAATTTTGATAATATTCTTCCTTGGTTAAAAATGTAAGGAAGTTGTCAAATTTTTATTATCATTTATTTCTCATTCCTATATATTTTCCATCCGTTGCTGGTGCAGTTCTGTAGTGTAGATAACAAATAGTTCATTGGAAGATCACATATCAATACCTACTTCCAAAAATACAAATGTCTGTGTGAACACACGTGCAGAGCATATTGCTGCCATTCTCTTACCATATACAAGGTAAGAGAAGATGTCTCAGAAAAATTTCTTGCTTAGTTCAAAGTTGTCTACTCATATTACTGAAAAAACACTAGCATGGTGAAGCATGAGGAAGTCAGACTTTTCTTACTTGCTACAGTTTGCCTAGGGGGACAGACTATTATGTTACAAAACACAGAATATTCTGTCAGCAGAAGCAAGGAAAAAAATTACTGTTTGTAAAACAGTAGTTTGAACTGAATCCCTTTCCATTTGGTTAAATTATTTTCTATAACTTGAAGGAAAGAAATGCAAAAATTAAGTAAATAGATTCTCAGTCTTGAACTGTAGTTAACTATTGCCTGATATCTTTTAAAAATTATTTAAAAGATACTAAAAAGTAATAGAAGTCTGACATGATAGAAATTGAAGTGCACGAAGCACGTATCCAAGCTAAGACATTAATAATAGGGTTCTATATGATATTTGCTATCTTGTTACTCCAACATGGTCTCATGTATTATTGTTCTCTGTACAGGGCACCACTACAGAAGCAGAAATGAGAAAGAGAGTATCAGGCTCTTTCCATGTTTCTATGGACTTCCTTGAAGATCCAGCTTTAAGGGAAAGAGCCATGAGTATTGCTAGCATCCTCACAAACACTGTGGAAGGTATGTGCTACACATAGCTCAGTATTTAATACCTGTTTTTCACTTGACTTCTCAAAATTTGAGTCGAAACCTAAAAACTGATTTAAAATTGCTTAATTAATAGATAGCATCCCACAAACTGATACATCTCTCAGCAAACTCAAAGCTCTTTATTCATTAAGGTTATTACATAATATCATGGTTTTCTATCTCATTGTTTTGCCATCATCTACCTCATGTGGATAATAGAACTATGGAGTTATGTTTGGTGGTCATAACTGAGTGGGTGTCTATGCATATAAAAATTAAAAATATATTACCGGACACAAAAAGGCCACTGAATATATTTCAAGTATATGCAACTGTTGTTAAAATATATATGTATTTTAGCAGTTACGTTTATTCTATTACTTTTTGACAAAGTGCTATTCCAGGTGATAATTTTTTTTTTGAACAATTGAAATTTTTTTCCTAACCATCACAAATTTCAAAATATAAATATTTACATAATAGAAAAGTGAGTGGGAGAACAGACTGAAGTGTTAACCAAAGAACAATAAAATGCATAATATAAATTGATAAATTGATACTGATCAGAATAGTGATTGGAATACAAAAAAGTTGTGCTTGATAGATAAGCTTTGAACAAAAGAAATACATTTGATTGCAATTTTTTAAGACTTTCTTGAAAGCCCTTAAAAAGGTATAAAGGGCATGCTTACAGGAAGTTAATCAGTACCAGACTGGTACAATTCATATAGGATTGAAGAATGTTAAAAAAATTACATAGATACCTGTATGAACTTCTTTTTCCCCACAGAACTTGAAGAATCAAGACAGAAATGCCCACCATGTTGGTATAAATTTGCAAATATTTTTTTGA
This sequence comes from Nycticryphes semicollaris, assembly GCA_013400055.1. Classification (NCBI taxonomy): domain Eukaryota; kingdom Metazoa; phylum Chordata; class Aves; order Charadriiformes; family Rostratulidae; genus Nycticryphes; species Nycticryphes semicollaris. The sequence continues at coordinate 353,188 of VXBJ01005965.1, forward strand.
TCTGGGATTGCAGTCCACATTGGTTAAAAGTAAAACATATCGTCAACCTAGTGGTAATGGACCCATTTGTTGACCTGGCTATTACAATTTGCATTGTTTTAAATACACTTTTTATGGCTATGGAACATTACCCAATGACCGATGAATTCAATAATGTACTTTCCGTTGGAAATCTGGTAAGTCTGTTGGGTTTTTACGTTCATCATTTGGAAGGAAGTATGCTTGAAATAACTTAAAGGAGTTTAAAAGCTTTTTTTTTTTTTT
>VXBJ01005966.1:8424-61533 GCA_013400055.1 Nycticryphes semicollaris
CCGGCGACACGAGAGGGCCCCCCAGTTTAAGTTTGAAGGAGCACAGGCAGCGGCAGGCACAGGAGCAACGGGGACTCGTACCCTCGGAGCGGCTCCCTGTGGCCCTCGCACTGACCACCCGCCCGGGGGCTACCCGGGGCGCAGCGGGGGGGAGAATGCCCACCAGGCCTTCTCCTCCGAAAGGGACTGCGATAACTGCGGCGACGAGGTGCTGCCGGCCGCCAGCGCCCTGCGGAAAGCCCCCCGGGAAGTCCCCGCCGCTGAAATCCCCGCCGGAACCGACCCGGGTCGTATACCCCGCTGAGACTCCCCGGCCGAGGGGTGCGGGGCGGCTGGAGGGACCCTCAGCCCTCGCCCGCCCTCCCTTCCACCCGGGGAGGCGAGGCTGGGCCGGGTCGGCCCCCCTTCCCCGACCCCACCGCGCAGCGCCTACCTGCTGGTGGGACTCGCCTCGGTGCCCCGCTGCCTCCCTCCGCCGATGTGGCCCTCGCTCTGCCCCTGGCCTCGAGGGGCGGAGCCGGCGGCTGCGCTGGGCCAGCCCCGGGGAGGGCCGCCCCCGCCCGGCCCCCGCTGGGGAGGCTGCCGAGAGCCGCGGCCTGGCCCGGCCCTGGAGCCCTGATCACCGCTCGTTGCCCTGCTACAGGGTCAGCCTCTAGCTCGGCTGCCACATCCACTTTATCCAATTTCCTCAAACCACATAACACATCGGGGCAATCCCAGGCACAAACACAGGTTGGATGGAGAATGGATTGAGAGCGGCCCTGAGGAGAAGGACTTGGGGGTGTTGGTGGATGAGAAACTCAACATGAGCCAGCAACCTGCACTCACAGCCCAGAAAGCCAACAGCGACCTGGGCTGCATCCCCAGCAGCATGGCCAGCAGGGTGAGGGGGGAGATTGTGCCCTTCTGCTCTGCTCTGGGGAGACCCCACCTGGAGTACTGTGTCCAGCTCTGGAGTCCTCAGCACAAGGACATGTACCTGTTGGAAGGGGTCCAGAGGAGGCCACAAAGGGCTGGAGGCTCTCTGCTGTGAAAACTGGCTGAGAGAGTTGGGGTTGCTCAGCCTGGAGAAGAGAAGGCTCCAAGGAGAGCTTAAAGCCCCTTCCAGTCTCTAAAAGGGCTCCAGGAGAGATGGTGAGTGACTCTTGATTAGGGACTGTAGTGATAGGATGAGAGGTATTGGTTTTAAACTGAAAGAGGGGAGGTTTACGTAAGATATTTGGAAGAAATTCTTTGCTGTGAGGGTGATAATACACTGGCCCAGGTTGCCCAGAGAAGCTGTGTCTGCTCCATCCCTGGAGGTGTTCAAGGCCAGGCTGGATGGGGCTTTAAGCAACCTGGTCTAGTGGGAGGTGTTCCTGACCATTGGAGGCAGTTGGAACTCTGTAAGGTCCTTCCAACCCAAACTATTCTTGATTTTCCACTCCCCATTGGAGCTAAGCTCCTCTTGGCCCCTTTCATGTGTTAGGTCTTGGCTGCTACCTCATCGTCTCCAGCCATGATCAGTTCAACTTGCTCTGGTTACACAGGTAGCCCCAGGTAGTCTAGGGTGTATTGCCCTAACTCAGTGTGTTTGCTCTGTCACCCACCCCAATTGAAGGTCTCCTTCTGTGGCCTATCCATTAGGTACATACGCATCTTAATATTTAAGGCTGCTGACAGCTTGTCTGCTCCTGTGAGGTGCGCTCTGGCCCTCTGCGCAGTGAAAGCAAGCCTGATGACCTGCTCAAACATTTTTTTCCAATGAGCAATTTTGCTACCCTGGTGAACTCTGTAAACATCAATGAGGCTGCCACATTGTTCCCCATCCAAACCCTGTTAAGCTCCCTGTTTTTGCCTGTGATTACAGCAACACGAGGATAGTGAGGTGCTAGGGTGCTGTCACTGCTTTTTGCTCTGCTGACTCATGGCATTGCATTGTTTCCCTGGGATTCCCTGTTTCATGACAACTTTTTGTTCTTGGAGTGTGGCGTAACCAGCCCAATAGGATCCTGCCTCCTCTCCCCTGGCAGAATAGAGAGAAAAATAATAGTGACAAGGTGATCTAATAGTAGAAATAATGTGATCCTTTTAAAAATCCTCATTTCNCTCGTTCCTTCCCGACAGCGGGATCCCCCCACCCGAGGATGACTTGTTTCAGGCCACCACACACCGGCGACACGANTCGGCCCCCCTTCCCCGACCCCACCGCGCAGCGCCTACCTGCTGGTGGGACTCGCCTCGGTGCCCCGCTGCCTCCCTCCGCCGATGTGGCCCTCGCTCTGCCCCTGGCCTCGAGGGGCGGAGCCGGCGGCTGCGCTGGGCCAGCCCCGGGGAGGGCCGCCCCCGCCCGGCCCCCGCTGGGGAGGCTGCCGAGAGCCGCGGCCTGGCCCGGCCCTGGAGCCCTGATCACCGCTCGTTGCCCTGCTACAGGGTCAGCCTCTAGCTCGGCTGCCACATCCACTTTATCCAATTTCCTCAAACCACATAACACATCGGGGCAATCCCAGGCACAAACACAGGTTGGATGGAGAATGGATTGAGAGCGGCCCTGAGGAGAAGGACTTGGGGGTGTTGGTGGATGAGAAACTCAACATGAGCCAGCAACCTGCACTCACAGCCCAGAAAGCCAACAGCGACCTGGGCTGCATCCCCAGCAGCATGGCCAGCAGGGTGAGGGGGGAGATTGTGCCCTTCTGCTCTGCTCTGGGGAGACCCCACCTGGAGTACTGTGTCCAGCTCTGGAGTCCTCAGCACAAGGACATGTACCTGTTGGAAGGGGTCCAGAGGAGGCCACAAAGGGCTGGAGGCTCTCTGCTGTGAAAACTGGCTGAGAGAGTTGGGGTTGCTCAGCCTGGAGAAGAGAAGGCTCCAAGGAGAGCTTAAAGCCCCTTCCAGTCTCTAAAAGGGCTCCAGGAGAGATGGTGAGGGACTCTTGATTAGGGACTGTAGTGATAGGATGAGAGGTATTGGTTTTAAACTGAAAGAGGGGAGGTTTACGTAAGATATTTGGAAGAAATTCTTTGCTGTGAGGGTGATAATACACTGGCCCAGGTTGCCCAGAGAAGCTGTGTCTGCTCCATCCCTGGAGGTGTTCAAGGCCAGGCTGGATGGGGCTTTAAGCAACCTGGTCTAGTGGGAGGTGTTCCTGACCATTGGAGGCAGTTGGAACTCTGTAAGGTCCTTCCAACCCAAACTATTCTTGATTTTCCACTCCCCATTGGAGCTAAGCTCCTCTTGGCCCCTTTCATGTGTTAGGTCTTGGCTGCTACCTCATCGTCTCCAGCCATGATCAGTTCAACTTGCTCTGGTTACACAGGTAGCCCCAGGTAGTCTAGGGTGTATTGCCCTAACTCAGTGTGTTTGCTCTGTCACCCACCCCAATTGAAGGTCTCCTTCTGTGGCCTATCCATTAGGTACATACGCATCTTAATATGTAAGGCTGCTGACAGCTTGTCTGCTCCTGTGAGGTGCGCTCTGGCCCTCTGCGCAGTGAAAGCAAGCCTGATGACCTGCTCAAACATTTTTTTCCAATGGGCAATTTTGCTACCCTGGTGAACTCTGTAAACATCAATGAGGCTGCCACATTGTTCCCCATCCAAACCCTGTTAAGCTCCCTGTTTTTGCCTGTGATTACAGCAACACGAGGATAGTGAGGTGCTAGGGTGCTGTCACTGCTTTTTGCTCTGCTGACTCATGGCATTGCATTGTTTCCCTGGGATTCCCTGTTTCATGACAACTTTTTGTTCTTGGAGTGTGGCGTAACCAGCCCAATAGGATCCTGCCTCCTCTCCCCTGGCAGAATAGAGAGAAAAATAATAGTGACAAGGTGATCTAATAGTAGAAATAATGTGATCCTTTTAAAAATCCTCATTTCAAAGTTAACAAAACCAAATCAGGCAATCCAATCCTAAAGTGAGGCACAGTCAGGAGGTCCCTCACCCTTCTGAGGAGCAGCATTTCTTGCTTTCGTGGTTTTCGCTGTCCAGGCAGAAGAAGGAACAGCAAGTTCATGCAGCTCAAGTACCCAATCCTCATTCCTGGGGGCATCAAAAACTGGTTTGGCCTTTGTACTGATACAGGTGTACAATGGCCACCTTACCCCTGTCCCTGCACGATTCCTCTCAATCCTCTTTCTGTGCCTGAAGGGTGATTCCTCACTATTCCACCAGACTTTGAAGAAAAGATTTCTAAAAGTCCTTTCCTATGCTGTGCTTTATTTGTTGCATGCACTGGTGTTTTAATTCTTGCATTCAGAGCCCCACCCAGTTCAGACCTTTCCCTGCAGCTTCCATTCTCTTCTTCCAGTACCCTGGTGCACATCCTTCTTCCCTCTGGCAGCAGAGGTGCTCAGCAGCCTCCTCACCAGCCTGTCTATTACCCTGAAGACACCTCATACCATTGGCAGGATGAGTGTGTGGTCATGTCATGGGTGGACACTAGCCCTGCAACAAGTCCTCCTTAATGCATCTTGGATAACCTGAGACAGGAGGGGGTGTGGGAGAGCAGATGCCACTCACTGGGTGCCACACGCCGTGGGCTGCATGCCCTCCTGCCCTCCTCCATGCCACCAGGCAAGTGACTGCAGGCTCCTTACCTGCAGCTGGCCCCTGGGCTTGGCTAAGGAGGGGCCATTGAAACACAGGTGCTGAAGCAGAACAGGGATGATGCAGCAGTGAAATGACTCGCTCTCCCTCTGCACAAGGGCTTTTGTAGATGTGGTCTTGCCACCCCTATTTCTGTAGCTCCCCACAGCAGTACCAGGTTATTCGTGGCCTGCAAACTATCTAACAAACCTAACTTTGCTCAGATTCCTCTCTCTTACCAAAAGAGCTGTAAGGACAATTGTTAGTGTCTAAGATGAGGACTAATTTTGCATCAGAATTATTTGGGGCAGTATCTGAAAACTCATTTACAACCAGTCTTGGGGTCTATGTGTCTCTTGGTAGCACTCCAGCATCTCTTTTCAAATGGAATTAAATGTTTGGTAAAAACACTCCTGTTCTCAAAGAGAATATTAAAAGTACTTTTTCTTTCCCCTTTTTCTTTCTGTAATAGGTTTTGTCTTTAATTTGAACATCTGGTAAGGCCTATGACCATACTTTGTATGCCAGAATGCTTACCTGTAAAGACACAAGGCTCTGTGGGGCAGATGAAGTAGTGTCTGTCTCCTCTTATATTCAGACTTCCTCATCTGTGTGCTGACAGAGGACTCAAGCCCACAGGTACCAAGCATGTAGCTTGTTTCTGATTCTCAAAAAAGCATCCTGCTTTGAAGAAGGAAGCCTGGGCTCAAAATATTCCTCCTGAGGATTAGTGCAATGTCTCTTTCTTAAAGAAAATGGGTTTTAAAATAAAAAGTGATTACAAGGTGGAGTACAAATGGATTGTGTAGGTGCCAGCAGTACCGGTGCCTGAATGAATTTGTGTCAATGGCTCTGAGAATGGGATACACATTAGCAAGGACAGTGTGGAGGTATATATGCATCAGTGATTGCATGTATAACTGGTTATGCTTCAGCGCCACTTGGATATGAATCAGTGAGTCTCTAGAAAAGCATTAAGTCAATACCACTGCATTTCCCGAGAACGAGAGATAGGTTTTAAAAGAGAGCTTGTAAAGAGCCTGAATTTTATTAGAAAGTCTGACGTGAATCATGCTTTCTGAGGGCTTGCAACAGGGACTTGGCAACAGAGGGGAAACAGATCTGCAGAGATGTTGCAGCTGAGCTGTGCACAGATGGTATACTAAAAGCCCAAGTATAAACAGCGTCTTTTACAACATACACAGTAGGCTGGATTCTCAGCTAGTGATTAGAAAAAAGTCTTTGTAGGAAAACATGCAGGCTGGAGAAAACCACCATTATGTGACATGTGAGGCTGAAGAGCGAGTATCATTCCAGAGGCAGCCAGAGACCAGCCAACAAGTCATTCAGCCAAGCAATCTGGTTTTTTGCCTTGGGCCATCTTCGTTTCAAACACAACAACCATTCCCCATCAAATGAATACTTTCTTTTTAGATGGAATTAATCTCTTTACCCAATCAAGTCACGGCCTATGCTGTGGATAAACACGGGAAAGTCTGCGCAGGAGCCCCAGCCCCTGGGATGCAGCCTCCTAAGGCTGTCTGCAACCTGGCTCTGGAATGCCAGAAGCTGCACAGTCCTGAGAGCCCCCACCCTGCAATGAAAAACACAAGCACTGTGCGGGTGGCTACTGATTATGGGTGACTGCTAATGATAGAACAAACTACAGCCCCCTCTGTCATGGTTTAGGTGGCACTGGCCAATGAACAGCAACAGATGCTCTCACCCCACCTCTCACTCCAAGGAGAGGAGTAGGAGAGATAAAGAGATTTACGAGTTTAGAACAAGAACAGTTTTTTGTCCAATACGCAGTTAATTTCAGAGAGTTAGAAGAGGCTTAGCTGAGAAGCAAAATTACTGAACAGAATGTTGGCTCTGTTTTACCTCATACCAGGACACCCCCTCATTCTCTCTTGGTAAAACCATGGCCAGCTGTGTAGGAGCCGTTCCGGAAAAGTGGGATACAAGCAAGCAAATTCCCGCCATTTTGTGTTTAGGCAGTGCTTTGCATCTCTCTGTGAAGCAGGGACAGAAGGTCTCTGAGCAGCAAGCTGCAGAGTGGAAGGGACCAAACTGCTTTTCTCTGGTCTCAGAGGATCTCTGAGACGAAGGGGTCTGAGGTTCAGCTGGCACAGCTTGTTGCCTCGGCAGCAGGAAATTAGTCCTTGGCATTAGGAAGAACAGAGAAAGAGGAAGACACACGTGGATTTTTAATGTTTCCATATTTCTTTCCCTTAAAATGTCTTTGAATTGGCCATTACTGCGGCTCCAAGAGGGGAAGGATTTATGTGCTGACAGGGCCAAAACATTGAGGGGTTCAAGTGATACAGTGGTGAGTGCTGTAACTATCAATATCAAATGCCTAACTTTGAAAAAAATATTCTTTCAAAATTGCTTTGATAAGGAGGAAAGACTTCAAAAATGGAGCAAAGAATAGCTGTATTTTTCACTGTTTACATTCCCAGCTAAAAACAAAACAAAACAAAAAAATCCCCCACAAAACAAACCAAAACCAAAAAAACCCCAAAACACATGATCAAACAATTTACAACCCTTAGTTAGTGTTTGTTTAATAACACAGTATAAAATAGATAGAACACAGAGCTTGATTTAAAATTGCAGATTTTGTCAAGTTTAATTTGACAGAAGTGCTTTCATGGCACTGTAAGTGAAATCCTCTTTTATTTACCAAAAGCAGATTAATCATATACAAAGTGTAATGGTTGAAGTGAACAGCAATGAAAGTGCAGTGGTTGCTGGGCCTTGTGGGGCAAGGGGAGATTATTTTAACTTACATTAGGGAAAAATATATATCAAAAGGTATGTTTTAAAAGTAGTCTGATTTTTTTTCAGACTAATTATTTTTACGAATGCTGAGTCTTAGGACTTCAAAGTAAGTCTGCTTTAGTGAACTGAATTAATTTCCCTGATGACCAGTTGCCCTCTCCTGGTTTGAGTGAGAAATGCAGACAACTGAAGTTTTCCAGCAGGAACTTGGATTTAGACAAGCCAAAAGGAAACTCCTGCCACAGGCACCATGTAACTTTTTTGCAGACTCCTCTGCAGCTTGGTTATTTTGCACCCTGGTAGGAGTCTCTTACAGCTTACTATTGCAGAGATGACTGCACTACCAAACTCAGTATTTTGCAAGAAAAGATTGCTCCCATCTCAATAGGTGCCGGAAAATGCAGCACACGGGGACATGTCTTCCTAGGCATTAACTTTGGCACTTCTGAACTCTAAGCTTTTGTGATCTGTTAAGCATTAGCAAGTGTGAGAGCATGTGCCCTCATGATCTGGACATCTACCTGACCTTTGGGAGGGGAAATTTGCTGGAACAAATCATCAAGATTTATCACCTTGTGTTTTCCAGAATTTCTCCCTTTTTAAAAATCCTCATAGAAACAAATCTCCAAAGGTCTTCCACAGAGCGCAAGCAGGTCACAGACATCTCTGGATTGAGTCAACCATCACTGTTGCCTTGGGCTTCCTCATTTGAGGCAGATCACAGAATCACTGAATTGTCAGATTGGGAGGGACCTCTAGAGATCACCTATTCCAACTCCCCTGCTAAAGCAGAATAAGACAGAAAATGCCAATTGAAGTTCACAGAAGCATCCTAGTCACTAAGGACCTCTTGCTTGTGCTGCTGAGCTCTGTTCAGTACCTGGGCATGCCTGGGCTATCAACATCTATAGTGTCACTTTGTGGAACTTGAGGGAGCTAGGGCTTAAGTCAATTTTACAAACCTCTTTGTGCATTTTGCAGTCACCTTTGTCAACCAGGAACTAAATACAAAGAGGCCCTTTTAAATATGCGTAGACATAGGTGAACACCTGAAGAACTTGACTTTACTCCTGAAGCTTCCATACTAGACACCAAAATCTTTCTTCTTCTTACACAGTCATTCTGCTTCTTCCAGTGTGCTCTCTCTCTGTGGAGATACAAGCCATCTTGTTTGTGCCTTTTGCAGGAGAGACCTTACCTTGAATCACAACCTCCCATTCAGAGGGCAACAAGAATACCCACCGTTCCCCCAGGAACCAAGCAGGGACTTGTTTCTAGAGGCAGCCTACAATAGGTTCCACTCACAACCTTCTTTTGATCTAGTATTTAGAGGTTGAAGTGATCTTCTGGATTTCTGTCCAGCTTTGCACTGGCAGGTTATTAAATGCCAAAGCACCATGAGATCCCTCCCCTCCCACAAGATATGAGCTATTTTGCATAATCTTTCCATGACGTTTCTGAGGTTAAGCTGCCTGGGGGAGTATATGCATTTTTCTGCATAGTAGGAAGAAGGAGCCAGAGTGCTGATAATAAGACTTTTTTCCTGCTAAGATCATAACTTGAATGCAAAGTGGCATGGGTCTACCCTCGGCTTTCAAAAAGGAAGAACAGAACTGGCTGCAGAGAAACACGGGCACACCTGGGCAAATCTCATATGTGATTCATTCCAAGAATCCCTGTTGACCTGGACCAGTTCTGTCTGTGATAAAGGTTGAATAAGCATGTTTGAACACTCCTGTATTTCTTGATAGTTTGTTTAACTTTCTGTTACCTTGAATTGAGAGGAATGAGCATTACCCATCACTGGGGGAAGCTTCTCTGTCGATCTGCATTGTGCGTATGCCAGGACAGATGCTGTTGCTTAGGCAGTATTAATTCCACAGCCCTGAAGACTGGTGAAAAATCACCACTTTCAGTCCACTTAATATAAACATTCTAGAAAAACTTTAGAAAACTCCTTTTGAAACTTTAGGAGAGCCCAGTTCAAGGTCTTCCAAAGTAAATGAAAGCACTCAGAAGCTGACACTGGCAGGCGGGATATTTTCTCAGGGAAAAGTGTGCAACGTTGGCACAATTTCCATGAAGGAACAAGGTGAGTGGAACAAACAATCTTATGACACTAATGCTTCTTACAGAAGCTCAGATCCACAAAAGCATTCAGAGACTTAATCCGCTTCAATTTCATGTATGAAGGCATCCAAGTACCTCCTTGCTACGTAGAGCCAATTTTAAACCTTGCATTGAAAGAAGCCTCTTTTCCACCTCTGGTTCCCTGCTCTTTCTCACCCACATGCATGTTTTAATGCCCACATGGACAGTGAAGGTGCCCAAATGTACCTCCACATCACCTATTTATGCAGGTAAAGCTGCAGTGAACTGCGTGCAGGAATTAAATCCTTGAGGTCTGCTGACTTGCAACTGGTCGTGTGCCTTTCTTCCACTTGGTGTCTCTCTTTAGTCTCAAATCTGGGGCTGGATCTCCAGTAGTGGTCTCGTAGGGAGGAATATTTGTTATTTGCATCAGAGAAGTACCCCAAAGCTTCAGTGGGGCACCATGACTCCCCAGAGATCAACAACACAGAGAACTGTGAAAATCCCTTTCCCTCCCAGCTGTATAGCTTTGCTTCAGTTTTAAATGTGTTCATTTAAATTCAAATATTTAATTTTGGTTGCTGGGTATTTTTAATGAAAGTAACATATTAGTCGTCAAACTATATCTAATTCATGTTACAGATAGCTAGGGCTGGTTTGACTCACCCTCTAACAAGTAGTGGAGAAATTTACAGGCACACAAGTGAAACACAAGCTGCTACTTTAGTGAGTATACAAACTAACATGGATAATTTAAAAATAGCAACAGATAAAAGAATAGTCTTTGCCATTGTGCATAAGCAGAGAAGGTGAGGGAGAATTTAAAAAGCCTTGTACAATATTTCTTTACCTTCTTCATACTGTAATGGATTTTTTTTTTTTAATTTTTGTTTATTTGTTTGCTTGTTTGTTTTGCAAGGGGACAGATGATTTAAGCCTTTTTGCACCAGAACCCAATTTCTTTTTGGTACAGAAGACTGACTTGATAGGGAAATCCGTAAAGTTGGCTTCCTTTTTGATTTATGCATAACGCAAGCCAGTTTTTCAATGACAAAAGCTACACTGAAACTTTCTGCTTTGAACAAATTCAGATATTTGCTGCTACACATGGAAAACACTGTGTCTTTACAGCATAAATGCCTTAATGTGCTTCATTCACTCCTGTTTCTGGGCCTTTTCTGTTTTGCCAGTTCCTCTGAGATTAAATCTCTGGGAGAAAGTGGTCCAAATCTAATGTGTTTGGCAGTCTCGTCAAATAAAAGCTCCTTTCTCCACAGACCTCTTGGTGTCTTTTGCTTAATTCTGATCTGGAGACCTAGAGACTAGACTCTCAGCTAGTATAAATGAGGGAAGTATGCCACATAACAGCAGCTGAGGATCTGGAAAATAGTATCTACCAATAACTTCTTACTTCATGTGGGTTCTACCCAAATAATTCGCTAGCCCTCCTGTGGGAGAACAAAGCACTGTATATTTTCTTTTACGAGCTGTTTTGCACATAAATGCTCTTTGCAGTCCTAGTGCATCTCCACTAAAACCAGTGAGAGCAAGTTTGCAAAATCTGTGTGCAGCTTATTTTTAAATCCTTTCAAAATCACAGAGGAATGTTCATCAGATTGCAGATCCCCAATGCAAAATAACTGCAAAATGTGCCAGCCTTTTCTTTGAGCAGACGCTGAGATAACATTTCATCCTTTTTGCTCTGCCTGCGTGGATATCCTGGACTTTCATGGCTGTGGGATACCGAATTTGGACAAGGGATGGACGTGCCATCTAGCGGCTGCTTATCCCGATTGCTCGGACAATCTTATCCCAAATTCTTAACATGGTCCTCATTTCACTCTGTAAAATGGAAAATAAAGCAACACAGAGTTGTATCTGAAAATCTTAAGTTGTTCTATATATGGCACCAAGCTGGAATGTCGCTATATCAGGCCCTGTCTGGTTATCAGGATTTGCCACAAACTAGTGTTTTGCCTGGGGGTTTGTCCAGTGTGACTTGCACTGACCCAAGAAAAGGGGGCTTCTGTGGGTGAAGCTTTCCCTTTTCCCAAGTTTTTCTCTCTCTTCCACTTGTGAGACTTTCCCTCCCTGTGCCTCACTCCTACCCCTTTGGGATGCCCTCAGCAGCTCCTTTTAGTCCCTGGTGCAGGGGTGGCAGCACTGCAGAGGAGGCTCCAGAGCAGCTATAAACAGCTCTTTAACTCTCCTCCTCATGCCAAAAACTGACTAAGGCTGCTATGAAAGGGATGTTAGATGTGGGAAAGCAATTTGCAACACTCAGGATCCTGCCTGCCACCAGCAGAGTTTCCCTAGCGAGAAGAAGGCAGAGAGGCGTACTCCACGCTGTCTCTAGACACCCTCCACTGAGCCGGCACAGAGAAATCCCATACATCAGGCCAATATCAAATGCAACCACAGAGGAGGCTTTCCCTTATCTTTCAGGACAATTATGAAACTATACATCACTTGAGCAGTCTGGAAACTCTGGGAGATTGTGGTTTCTGGTGAAACGGGGAAATCTTTTCATGGTTAGCACTGGCAAAGGAATTTGTATCCCACCTCCATCTGGGCTGAGCCATGGGTGATCATTCTCTGAGAGATGAGCTTCTCTCGATGTCAAAGGGCAAATAAATAAATAACTATGTGTGAATGTGTGTTTCAAGGAAAAATCATACCTTTTCCCCTTCTTCCCTGCTGCCCCTCATTTTGCCTTGGAGAAGTTACAGGTTTCCTCAAGTCCACTGAGAGGTTGAAAACTGTCCAAAATGCACTTCAGGAAAGTGATCACTCAAAGTGAATCAGTTTCCAGGGTCTGCTCACCATCTGTGCGCCTTTAGGAGATTGTCACACTTTCGGCTGGCTTCATCCATCTCTCTAATTCCTTGGTTACAGTCAAAACAGTTTCAAAAGGGTTCGGTTCCCACAGTGGGAAAGTAACTGGGACACTGCCTGCTAACATCGCTTCACCCAAGTGCAGCTTGATGCCTCATGGAAAACTTTGAAAGGCATATTTCTCTTCTGAGAAATGTAACTTCCGTTTGGAGAATTTTTTGCTCCATTCTGCTTCTGTATTTGTAAGGCTGTTTGTTTGAGAAGAGGATCTGGCTTTCCTGGAAGGATGAAACTTTTGGTGAAGTCACAAGCATCTGTGGCATTGGTTTACCCACCCTGAACAATTTGGACTGGTTGATTTTCAGGCAGGAGTCTGATATGATGAGCCGTGGCTTTCTGGTCTGGTATGTTTTGAATTATTATTCTGCCTCTGTTACATTTTTCACAGAAGTGCCCCAAGCCACTGACAGACTCTGTTTAGCAATAAAGAAATAATCATCTCCGCAGCAGCTAATGGGATGCCAACAAAGATGCTATGTGGTTGAGTCATCTTCATGTTGCAATAGTGCTGCCCAGCTAGCCACCCTACGAGATTTAACAGGCCCAGACTTTTCAGCTGGGATAATTCATCTCTTGCAGTCTCGCTCAATAAGCTTCAGTAACTAGAAGGGTGAAAAAAGAGCCCCTTTCATTGCAGAAGACAACTGATGGTCTCACCACCTAAAGTGCTGACTGTCCCAGTATGTATCTTCATTAAATGTGGCAGTCAGTGAGGAGGCTTGGGAAAAAAACAGTCCTTTCATTTTCTGAGAGCCTGGAAAATGATCCCATAGCACCCAGCCATCTGTCGCAGACAGCTCAGACTGTTGGCCAAGAGCTGGATTTCTGATGGCAGCCAAAAGAGCCCTGGTAAGTCCAGCTCAGCTGCCACTGGGTCACAAAGTCTCTCACATAGTTTGGTCTGTGCTGGAGACTGAACGGATGATGCTTGAGACCTGATTTTGAACACTTGTGTCATATTGCTGGAAATCTTTGTATTTCTTTGGGGGTCAGCATGCTGATCTTGGGCACTAAGGCAGTTTTGGCATTTACCACTGATACCATAAGGCAGGGATTCACCCATCCCAGCCATTGGGTGGGGTTAGAGATACAAAGCAAAAGGGAGAGTACTCTACAGAGAGTAAATATCTTTTGCCTCTCTGAAGTGCTCTAGAAAGCTTCAGAAGGCCAAAGACTTGGTTTTCCTGGTCCTCCTTGGAGGAATGAAAATGAATGCTGCTCTGCTGGCTTGTTTGTTTTCCTTCAGAGAGCTTATGGATCTGCCAGGGTAGAGAGGGACTTAGAAACTGATAACCTTTATGGTTTTAGGTTCTGTTGTCAGTCAACAGAAAGTTAGAGTCTGGAAAGCCCAAAAGAGCCAGCAGAGATTCAGAAAATCTCTGGAAATAAAGTGGAGAGTTTTGGTCCCTTGCAAGATGGGCCATTACATGTTGGAGAGGGACTCTTTATGATGGTGTATAGCAATAGGACGTAGGTAATGGTTTTAAACTGAAAGAGGGGAGATTTAGGTGAGATACTAGGAAAAAGGTGTTTTTTGTGAGGGTGGTGAGGCACTGGAACAGGTTGCCCAGAGAAGCTGTGGATGCCCCGTCCCTGGAGGTTTTCAAGGCAAGTCTGGATGGGGCTTTGAGCAACCCGGTCTAATGGGAGGTGTCCCTGCCTATGTCAGCGGGGGTGACACTGGATGATCGTTAGGGTCCCTTCCAACCCAAACCATTCTATGATTCTATGATTCCATGTTACCATAAGCCATACTAAGACATTTTGGCCACACATCAACCATGCAGGGGCCATTGACAGTACAGAGCTGGATTGTATTGCTGTAACTGGGCTAATGTAACACAGAAAACAACAGCCTGCATGAAATAAAAATTTGGCTATTACTGTCGGTGACGGGACATGTGGTTAGCAAATTGGACAGATTTCAGAGAGACCCAGGCAAGAGAATACACTGAAAAGATTTCAAGGAGCCCAACATCATAAAAATCCAGGAAAAGGCAGATCCCGAGGATGTGACAGGAAACACATAACAAAGGGGGAAGGATGTGCAGCTGTCTGGAGGAGCTGGTGAAGAAAGGACAAACAGGCCTGCTGATAGCTGGACTTTTCCATTTGAGATCTCAAAACAGACACTGCGAGGAAGAGGAAAGAGAATGAAAGATGCTAATGGAGTGCTCGAAAATGAGTGATGAAATTATATGTCAGAGATTTCTAAAGAAATTCATTTGCAGAAAGCTACTGGCTTTATTGCTGCTGCGGAGAACAAAATTTACCTGTCCCAATATTTAGATGAATGCACAGCAGCACATGTACCCACTGAGTGTTCCAAGAGCAATGAGCCACATTCTGTTCTCTTTTCCACCAGCAGAAAAAAATAACTTCATTGGCAGAATCAGTGACTGCTAGGATCCCAGGTTCTCTAAAAGGTCTGGGGTCATCTGCCTCATATTTAGAAACCTCTCATTAACATTAACGGGAAGTATGTGTCTAAAGAAGAGTTAGGTATCTGAATAATCCTGGGGGATCAAGGCCTGGATTAGAAAGAGAGAGGAAGGAGGAGCCCAAAGTTCCATTTACTATGAATGAACGATTCCACTGTATTACTTGCCTGCTCTCTAGAAGGACACTTACATCTACCCTGCTTCTAAGCAGCACCAGCTCTTTGCTGCTTCCATGTTGTGAGCAGAAGTAGGTGTCTCCATGGCTTTTCTTGCCCTTTCTCAACTTTACACCTCTCACTGCAACATGAAAACTGTTTGTCTTTGCTCCACAGGATGATCTGTCTGTGCTAAATCCATCCTAGCAAGGCAGAGCTTCTGTTGTCTCACCTTAAGTGCAGTGAGGGTCTCTGCATCCTGCTCAGGATTGAAATGTCCAGGTTACCTGGGGCTCTCCTCACTCACCTCTCCTGTGGCATCATTTATAGATTGGCTTTTTAGATCTGAGATCCAGAAACAATGACCAAGGTGTGTCCAGATCTCAAACCCTTATGTCACCTATTAGTAAATGAGGCCACCACCCAGAGTACTGGACACAACTGAATAGAGAGGCAGCGTGTTTTGTTCTGTGGTTGAACACACCACAAAGTTCCAGACAGATGGATTCCTTTCTAAGCAGCATCTGCAGGCACCTGGCCCTTTCTGCTCTAAGAGTGGCTCCATGACCAGGAGCAGGGAAGGAGCTGCTTTCCTGTGGTCTTCTGGGGACTGCCTACTTCATTCTAGCAGGGTAGAGGTCCCAGTGGACATTTATAGCATGGATCCCCAAGAAGGATTTGTGGCTTGGCTCTACCCTGTGGCAAACTGATAATTGCTCTGCACATGGTACAAATTGGTTGGAGGAGAGGCACAAAGCCAGAGTTCCATGAGCAACAGGCAGAAGATCCCGCTGACTTATGATGTGTGTGGCAAAATGATGGCTGAGGAGGCTGCTACCATAAATGTGGGTATCACATGTGTTGCTCCAGTAGATGCAGCATCATGTATACATTAACACTAGGGCTCTTAAAATGGTATTCTGTAAGCACAGGGGTGTTTCCTGTGCCAAAGAGGTCGTCTCTCTTCTCCATTTCCAGAAGAAACAAGTACATCCCCCCATTCCTGTTTCACTTTTCCCTGCTGTGCTCTAAGATAAAATAACAGGAGAGTGAAGAGGGAGGTAGTAAAGAAGAAAAATATGGCTTTGCACTTCCAGCATTCAAGCAGTTCAGACATTGCAGACTCACTCGGACCCTGAAGTAGACTCTGGACCCTGGCTAAAGGTCAGCCACTTTTGGTATTTGCAAGTCATAGAATGGTTCAGGTTGACCCCGATGGCTATCAGTCCTTTGGGCTGAGGAGAGAACATCAGCATGTGGCATTAGCCATTTCCATTCCTTTCTCAATTCCCTTTGCTGGCCTGGGGATCGGTGTGCCACAGCAGCATGAACCCAAAGCCTGGCAGGGTTTGGGTGTGCTTCTAGGCTTTCCAGCACCTCCTTCCAATGTTTGCTGAGGGGCTCTGGTGTTGGAGAGGAAGGATCTGGTTAAGATCCTGTGGAGACCTGAGCATTACTGGAGGTCATCACTGCTGATGGCTCTTGCCTGTGTGAAAGAAGTATCTTGGTTTGCATCCAAGCCTCAGACTCGAGTGTGCTGAACCCATCACCACATCTGCTTGTGCAGCCACCCAGCCCCTTGGTGGAGAGGACAGTGCTGAAATACAGTGCAAAGACTGATGACACAGTGTCTTTTGTGGAGATGAAGGGAGGCTGATCCCTTTCATCACTGCTTAAGCAATTGTTTCAGATGTCTTTGCCTTGCTTTTGTTCTGGTCAGGGTGGAAGCTGGAGGCCCTGGCAGCTGCAGAACAACCTTTGCCAGAAGGTACAGCTGCCTGTGGGGGCACAAGAAGTTCCCACTCCCAGTTCGCTGGAGGGCAACCCCACACCGGGGTGTCTCCCTCTGCCTTGGCCATACTAGAAGTGCCTGGTGCGTGGGGACATCCCTGCTCCTGTCCATCGGGATATCTTGTCAAACGAAGGGCTCTTCAGAAGGGTTTCTCCTTCTGGCTTAAGAGCAAAAAGCAAAACAAACCAGCGACATTCACTCCCATCTGACCCCCGCTGTGGTCTTTCTCCTAAGCGGAGGCCCAGCCCCGCTGTTCCCCTGCATGCAGTATGGCAGCCAGGAGCGTGGCTGCACAACATCAAAGTTAATTAGCATCCAAAAGCAAATAAATCAATCAATACATTCCCAGCCCCCTTAGAAAATCTCATTATTGGGAACCGACCCAGGCAGGGACTCCCAGGAAGAACTACAGAGAAAAAGATTCTCCAAAGCTGTAATTTTTAAGGTTGTACCACTTGGAGAATAATTATAACCAGCAAAACAATGTTCACATCTCACATTAATATAGAGTAATGACTGCATGCCTGTAGCCAGCTAACCACAGAGCTAAGAAGAGACTGTCAACTCTTCTGTCCTGCCATAATACAAAGCATCTTGGAAATGCTAACAGCCACAGCATGCCAGCCTCTTGTCATCCCTCCTTCTTAAAGACACAGACTGAAGGCTGCGTCGGCCTCCAAAAGATGCTTGTGCAGGGGATGTCGTCACCGATGGGTTTACTTTCTGACTAAACTAAAAATGAAAACTAATATGTTTATGATTTTCAGTGAAGTGGAATTTTAAGATCATTTCAGACATTTGAAAATGCTTTTGTTTCATGAAAATAATGCTCCCAGTTTTGGAAATATGTCAAATTTCAAACTGCTGTTTTGACTTCCTTTCTTTCTACATTGTATATGCTGTCCTCTTTATGCCAGTTCTAAGTCTGTCTCTAGGATGTCCTTATGGTGATGTGCAATGAAATAGTGGAAACAAGAAGATACAAATAAATAAAATGAAATAAGATAAGACAAAACAAATCAAGGTAATATTTTTGAAACTCTAGCACAATTTCTGTAACTGGAAAAAATTCCAATATGAAGTATTTTTCTGTGGGCGTTTTCACCAA
The DNA here is from genome assembly GCA_013400055.1 of Nycticryphes semicollaris. Lineage (NCBI taxonomy): Eukaryota > Metazoa > Chordata > Aves > Charadriiformes > Rostratulidae > Nycticryphes > Nycticryphes semicollaris. The sequence goes on from VXBJ01005966.1 coordinate 26,259, forward strand.
AATTTATGTAATTTCAGTGCTTTCCTCCAAAGTTATTGGAAAGTCTTTCAAACATCCAACCAAAAATCTTCCAAGCTGAGCCTCAACAGAAGAGTCTTCTTGGAAATTTAGATCAGGGCTGGACCTTGACTAGAAAGGCGTTTGGGTCTAGTGCAGCCAGACCATAAGGTCCTTGAGCTGGAGACTGTTTTTAATTCTGTGTCAGTGCTTAGCCCTGAGCCATGGAAGAGACAATGAGGCAAACAGTAAGTACTAGAATATTCACTGCACACAGTCAAAAGTAAGAGTACATTAAGCATTATGCTTTTTTTTTCCCTGGCAGTCCTGATCTCAGTAAAAAGAAGGGGCCAAATATGATTCCATCCTGATCCTCAACATCATGTTCATGTTTACGACTCTTTAGTCTGATATTTGCAAAACAGAAAAAGGAAAAAAAAAAAAAGGACAGCTTTCATGGTTAAAAAATAAAACATTGAGAGTGAAAATGAGAAACTGGGAAGTGTGAAATCATCTCCCTTTAGACTGAAACAAAAAAAGTGAATAAAATACGGCAAGAGCGTTCTGGGGATCAGGATCCAGAGAGGACATATTTATGGCTGGAAACGTACGAAAGGGATTGTTACAAGGTCACCTGCCATCAGATGGAAACTTCTCCAAGTCAGTGTGTAAGCACGAATGTGGGTATGGTCAGATTAATTAGCTATCTTTAGCCAAAGTGGTGGTCAGGAGGTCTCACTATTTTATCAGCAAATTCTTTGGACACCAGCCCTGCCATGGCTTGTTTGGAGGCTCTGGCGATCCTTCAGAGCTGGTGTGCTCTGCTTATGCTTTGGCACCCAGATTCTCATATGGGCTTTTGGAAGGTTCCTTTTTGTTGTCCCTCTTGTCTGTTGTGCTTTTAAGGCTATCAGAAGCTTAGTGGCTGGTGACGGCTGTCGTTACTTTAACTAAACAACAGAAGAAAGGAAAAGCCAAAAGGATGTTGACATCAGAGATCATGGCAAGGTCCATGAAGTCAGCAGAGCCTGCAAGGGTTCCTGAAAGATTAGAGAACCTAATTTTTAATGGACTGGAGTAAATCTAGTGGGAAAAGTAAATCAACAGCAGGGGTGCCACGTTTTGCAAATAGTGTTCTGTAATGATGGGCACAGCAAAAAGTGAATTCATCCTCATACAAGAGCATGGCATGGGAACCAGATATTGAGGGGGGGAAGAGGAGCCTCTTCTAAGATTACTTGGAAACCTGAAAATATTCTTCTTTCTTCCCCAGGAGATTACACCCTGACTGGGAACCTACTTGATCTCCTGGTAAGCACAAGCTGGGAGTTCCTGGTGTGCCTCTTGCTATCTAGGGACAAGAATCCCGTCCCGAGGGGAGGCCTGCCCACATCTGGAACTGCATGGATGGGGGTGTCCCACTTGGCAGCTACTGAGGACATTCTTTGGCTCATCTGCAGAATTTAACACCAGAGGCGGTCATGCTGTACCAGGGGGAGAGACTGCAGGACAAGGTAATATCTCCACCTCACTTCAGTCCATCTGCACCCACCAAACTGGCCTCATGACCCAGTGTGAAGCTGTAACTGCTGGGCACAAGGAGACAGCAGCCCACTCCTGAGCTGCTCTGCTGGTGTCCCCTGAGAGACCAAGGGGAGGGACTCAAAGGGCAAAAAGTAGCCTGAGAAGTTGTACTTTCACTCTGTGTCACTGGAAGGCCACCCCCAGAGGTCTGTCAGCAGCTGACATAGGATAATCTTTATGCTTCTGCAAGCTGGTCCAGCAAAATACAGGTGTCACCAGCTCCCTGCTGGAGCCTCACCTTCTTCACTGAGGATGATTACCATGAAGTGGGAACTCTAGCCCAAATTCACAGGACGAAGAAGCTGGTTGCTTTGCAGAAACCAGTGGAGTTTCTGGGTGTCCTGTGCTTTCATGGTGCTAGGCAATAGGCAGTGAACTTCATTTATCTTCCAAGAATCTCAAAAAGCTTGGCAACTGCCCCAACACCATCTCGCTCCAACTGAGAACTAAGGAATTTTGCCGCAAGACCCATCCGAAACTCGCTTGAGCTTTCCAAGTCCGCTGCTCCCTGGGGGCAGGGAAGGCGGGAAGGGAGGCTTGTGTTGATTAATATTAGAAGAAACTCCCCTGAAAGAGTGATAGATCATGGCTTGGTGACTCCAGAATCTTTTCTTGTTTCTTTCTTTGATGGGAGGAGGGGAACTAGAAACAAAAGGCCTAGGAAGGGGGGAATGGAGGGAGGGGTGTGTTTTGAAATCTGCTTCCTTTTGGCCACGCTTGAACTTCCAAGAGCCTGGCTTTGACTGACATGCCTAGGAAGTGGGAGAGAAAACTCCATGCTGAGCCGGCTTTCTGCCCAGCGGAGGAAGGAGGAGGCATCTGGCTCCAAGGAGCTGAAATAGATGCCTTTAATGTGTCCGTCATCCAGCATCACAGAGGTGCACTTGGGTTTTTCAGCTGGAAGACTCTGTTTCTGCAATCTTCCAGGGCCTCTTCATCTCCCTCTGGGCCCAGATACCTGGGCACTGTATCCACACTTGCCTGGATGGCTCCAGATGGAGCAGATGAGGAAGTCTGGATGTGAACCCACCATGTATATTGACAGAGAACAGGAAAGGAATGGAACTGCCTTTGCCAAACCTGGCTTTCCCTGTCCTTGCCAGCCTCTCTGCTGGTGCAGGAGGAGTGGCAGAGAACCAGGACTGTCACCCAGAGCACATCGGTTTCAGGGCCAGGGAGGGAGTGTGTTAATAAGGGTTATCACCTGTGCCATGCAGCTGCGCCCCTGCCTGCAGCCCTGGGAGGCCAAACACTGGCACATATGTGGGGCATGTGACAGAACCAAGCATCACAGATAAAAATGGGAGAAAAACCGAGAAAGGGGATCTGCTGCTTGTGTTGCATGGAGCTGGGATGGGAAGGTGGGAAGGGAGTCAGTCAAGGGAAAAGTTTGAGTGTCAGCATTATCTAGAGCTTGCAAACTGCTGAAGAGACTAGTGAGGCATTTGCAGGATGGTTGTGCCAAGGTGGATGCTAAGAATAATGTCTGTGAGCAATGTAATTCTGGCTGTCTCCAGAGAAGCTGGGGTGATGCCTCCCAGGTAGGCACTCACAGGAAACCCACCTGATATTTTCAAGTGGGTCCACAACTTTAAAAACACATTTTTTGCCCTCTAATGCCCCTCACACCCATCACCCTTTATACCTCATTGACATTGTGTTTGCCCTTATGGCCAAGCCATGCTGTTCTCTGCGTTAAGTCTGTTGTGTTGGGTTCAAGCTAAGGACATGTGCTCTCTTCCAACAACTAGGAGCTTCTAAAATGTCTATGGTCTCTGGTTTTCCATGTCTGAGCACATGAATTTCTTAGCAGATGACTTTCAAGGTTCCTCCCAGCAGAACTCAAAGCTTGCTGCCTTTACCTGCATGTTGAAACATTAAGCTCTTTGCACTGGGTTTTGCTAACTAGCTATTTTTCCCAAAAGGAGGAAGAGAGGAGTTCCCATGTTTCTTTTACCACTGAGTTCTCATTCCATTATTTTATACTGATTGCTGGGGTGCAGGAGGTCAGGAGGGATCTGTCTACCCAGAAGTTTGATGATGTGCCCATTTCTGTTGGTAGGTACTTTCCTGATGCCCACCCTAGGTGGTGTGCTCTAGCAAGCCATTAACACAGAACATGGTCCAGCTCTCCTTCACAGAAAGTGAAGGAAAGTCAAGCAGGCTAGACCTGCTAGAAGAAGAACAAGGATGGCATAAATGCTTACTGCAGCTCAGTTGGGGATCTTCTTCACCTCTCTCAAGTCAAGGGGGTATTTTCTTGACATCCTTCTGCCAATGTAGTTTTGCTGAACTTGCATTTTGTTGCGGTGGTCACACGACACATTGTCATGATTATGAATGACATCAGGGTGGGTTAAGAAAGACTGTGATCCCTGTCTATCATGTGCAACTCAGGTTTTCTTTAGGTTAGGGAACTATTAGTGTCAAATTAAAGGAATGAAGTGGGCTAATGGCACAAGATGTTGATACTGATAGTCTGTTTTTGTGTAGACAGCCTGCTGAAGTCCGTAACACGTTGGACAAAGTCCTCTGTTACTGGTTACATTTGCAAGTGGTCAACTGGCATTTGTGCATCTCCTTTGGACCGGTGCTTGAATCCCTGGGCTGATGGCTGGTTTCTCTGCAAGTTCCCCTTTTCTCCTTGGGATTGTTGTGTCTTCCCAGCACTGCTAAAGGCCAGGCAGCACCAGCAAAAAGATTTCCCCTTGTTGAGGAGATAAACGGAGTGCAATCTGAGCTGGTGTCTGGCCAGGACCCACAGAGAGCAGGACTGTCCTGGAGAGCCCATGCACAGGCTTGGCTGCGGAGCTTGCCTTCAGCAGAAGCCAGCCATGCTACATCCCACGGCCTGTCTCCAGTTTCACACGCCACCTGTGATGAATAGCAAGCCTGGGGAAGCCCACGAGGCTTTAGCTCCCCGTGTTTTAGCTCTCCCAGCACACTGAAATCCTGCCCTCACTGTTGAGAGACAGTAAGCTTGCACGCGTCCGGACGAGGACTCTACAATGATAGATAATACCAATAAACCCCCCGAGCCATTGTGAGGAGGGGAAGGTGATTTATCCCCAGCTGGACGGCTGGGCCGAGCAGAGTGGGGAGCGGAAATCCTACAGGAGCTGCGGGGCACACATCAAAACTGCATGTCACAGCGTCCCCGACACCCGGGGCGCCAGTTCAAAGCTGTCACGTGCTGCGGCTGGAGGCTTAAGGTGATGCCAAGCTAATGAGCGAACGGAACGATAAATAACCCCAGCCATCGTTACACGTTCCCCCTCCTTGGAGCTCGCCTGCTCCGGCCCTGGTGAGCAAGCGCTTCTCACACCCAATTACTCATGCCGAAGCCCCTCGAACGGAGCCCGGAGCAGTCTCAGCAAACCATTCATCTTTGCAGAGTGGAGCCCTTTCAAGTTTCTCTGAGGCAGCCGCTCTGTTTATTGTTAAGATGAGCACACAGTTTACACGGACTGTTCTTATTTATCTTTGACTTTTACCTTTTAGGTCATTTCTTTGCACGTCCGGCACTTTCCAATGCTGTCTCAACCAAATTTTTATTTATGTCCTAGGCTTTGCTGTCTGGAACTCTCCAGCTCCCAGTGATGGAAAGGTGAGTTGAGCTCCTGACCGGGGCCTTTCTCCAGCAGAACTGGAGTCTCCGAGGCAAATCACTCTTCAGGATGGAGATTTAGGAAACTGCTGAAGGGAGGGGAAGGGTGGGTGGGAGTCAGAAGGGGGTGCTTGTGTAAGTGCTAGCAGCTGAGTTTTGCATGACTGGGCTGAGAGCGGACGTGTGGCCACGTTGGGAGAAAGGATGGATGGGTACGTGGTTTAGGTACAATGAAAGTGTATTGGGAACTGGTTGGCCAAGGTGTTTGCTTTGGAGGCTGCTGAGATGCCCTCGGGGAGAACAGGCCCAGGTGTCGTCCCCAAGGGACTTTGCATGATGACCACTGCTGCATGTAGAAATAATCTTCCCCAGCTTCCAGGTCTTCCTCAACAGTCACCCCAGCCACTGCCATGCTGGCTATGCCTCATTGCACCCATCTGCTCCCTTCCACCAACCTTGCTCCTTGTGTAGAGCAGGGCACAAATTCTTCTGCTTTTCAGATCATCCCTGTAACAGTGACAAGGAGATGGGGAGTTTTTCCATGCCTTAGTGGTAATGTATCCAAACCACAAAGAGATGGATTCTGATTCTTCTCAGAGCTAGGGAATGGAAATATCTTTTATAATATCATTGTTTATGGTCAAAGACCAACAGGCCAAAACCTCTGCTGGGGCAAGGTGTCACCAGACATGCTCTGGTTTACAAGAGCTGGAGATTTGCCTGGTGTGTGTTCACATGGGAGGAGGAGATGCTCACACACAGGCTAAGGAGGGAGCACCAAGAGAAGAGACACACACACACACACACCCCCAGCAAATTAATAACTTGGAAAGACAGGACAGAGTGTGAATTGCATTGCAGTTCTCTCACAGGCTTGGAGACTTCAAGGCAAGCAGCTAGAGCCAACATGGTAGAGCTGCCGGTATCACCGCCTCTCCAAAGGGCTCAGCTGCAGCCTGGGAGAGGCAGCAGGAGATGGAGGGACCAGTGCTGGGCTGACCATGGGCTCTGTAAGACTCCTGGCCTCTGAACAGCTCCTCTGGCTCCTTCATCTGTGGCTGTGGGAGGCTGGGGGTGAGGTGGTCTCCCACAGCCACAGGCAAAGGTAGCTGGGATCTTGCAGCCACATTGTGCAGCCCAGGAAGAGTCACTGCCCTTCACAGACAGTTCTGTCATTCTGTTTCAAAGGAATTTTGTCAAAGGAAAAATTCACACATTTAAATTTCCTTCCAGGGGTTAACAACTCCTGCAATGAATAGAAAAATGGAAGGAATTTTTAAAACGGCATATTCCTTTTCGCTGTTTGTTCCCTTCTCTGGCCTGGCCAGGAAAACACATCAGAAAGTTTTGCTGCTTCTTCCTACTCATGCTCTGAATTTTCTTTCTAGTTCTGTTACTAGTGTCGTTGCTTAATGTTAGTCAGTGCCTCTTTTTACCATGGCTCTTTGACCCATGAAATAGCTGAAGATCCTCTGCATCTCACATGTCAAGCCGTTAAGTGCCAGTAACATTACATGAAGTAACTGCGAGCACTTTCTGAGGGTGGTGCTAAAGAAATGTGATGTCTTCCCAGCATCAAGAATGTTTTCTCACCCATAAGAGGTAGCCTGCAGGTGTTTCAGTCCAGCACAAACTCATTACACAACTGCTCAGCAATATGCAGGGCCAAATTCTGCTCTGAATTACACCCACCCCATGCAGGGCGAGCCTGCAGGAGCCACGCCAGTTCTTCACAAGGCTGGTGGAGAGGGAGAAGGAGCTGGGCCTGTGCTGGTACATGGAAAAGTATCGTACTTACTGGGGTCTGGTGGTGTAACAGCGGTCTCCCAATCCAAGCTGTTGCAGCAAGCCCTTGAAGGAAAGGAGAGCAGCAGCAGGAGAGGCTGTATCTTTTGAGAGGCTTTGCTGAGCCAGAGGATGCTAGCAGTCTTGGGGTACAATCATGTCTTTCTTCCTTTCCCCTGGGGATCAGAAAGGGTTAAAAACCCCAGTGATATAGATCTGTGTTCACATTGAATCTACACCCATCATATATACATATTGGGTTTTGAGGGGGGGGGGGGGGTTTACACATGTCACTGGCCATAACTCAGACTTTTATTATAATTGTGACCATATGGTTAATGGGACTTAATAAACCACTGTTGACCTGGACTCCATGCACACAAATCTCTTGCTCCCTTTCCTTTTTTCCTCGCCTGTCTGGACACTCTGTGCCAAGCAGCTGCAATTTAGTGACTAAAGTGCCAGTTTCAGTGGCCAGCAGACAGTTAGTTTAGAAAGAGCAAGGCCACGCTGCACCACAGCCAGACAAAGACACAGACCAACTTTCCTAGGGTGAGGGAGCAGCTGCTCTCTGCATCAGACAAACATGAGCAGCATCGGTGTGACGGCTGGAGCAGGGGACACAACAGGGACATCAGACAGGCTCCTGACCCAAGTCCCTGTGCAAGCTCCAGTGACTGCTGTGGAATTAAATCCATGCTTCTCTTGGTGCAAACGAGAGGAGCATTCAGCCAAACATTTCAAAGAACTGTTGCCTTCTGGTTTTAGCAGGCATAAAACCTCCCACTTAAAGGAAATTAGAACTATGGGGGAAAAGCTATTCAATCCTATCTCAAGCTTTCCCCTAGGGAACCCAGTGCAGGACTGATCCAGGCTATGTCTTCTTCAGTTTCTTATATAATTTAGTTTTAAAATTACCTAAATGATGGGCATGTGACCCCAGCCTTGGAAGGATATTTATTTTTGGTTGGTGCTGTGCTACCATCTCTCCCATTGTTGATAATGTTGCATTGTCACCTGTCTGTCCCCAGTCAGCCTGTTCAGCCACCTCCAGCCCCAAAGGGGTAGTGCAAACCCTCGTCAGGCATGGCCAGACATCTGCTCACTTGTATGGTTATTCAAGTTGTACTGCTCCTTGGGCTTTTGCCCTTTACAAGACCTCACCATCCAGAAATTTCCCTTAGCTCCGTTTCATTGCATTATTCCCAGGAACACTGCTGTTGACTGATTTTACAGGTGGGGGCCCAGGAGGAGAAGCTCCTCAGCTTTCCCAGAGATCCAAACATATGTGCCTTGGAGGAATGAGTAATCTTGAAGCTATAGGTATTGAGGCATGTGGCTGACACATCAGGCTGAGCCAGGGTAGAGGTTTTGGTTCATTCTTTTGATCTTGAGCTGAAACTTAATGTTTTTATTATTTGATTGGTGTTTTTGTGATTACATGCACCTGCCAATAATGATATCCAGGCACATGTGTATGTGGGGTGCTGCTGAAATTAAACTCTCTTCCTTCCTTAAAATGACTGTGTAAACACCAATTCCAGCTCCTTGTGTCATGTTTAGAAATGAGGGCTCCTGGTACTGTATTACCCTTTCTGAGCCATCCAGAACAGACACAGAGGAAGCCTGCGCTGTTCTGTTCTTCGGGCTTTCCCCTCCACCCCCCCTCTTTTTTTTTTTTTTAAATCAGTTTTCCTGCTGTTTTGGAAATGTCGTTTCTTCACCACATCGTGTACTTAGGGCTGTGTTTCTTCTGTCCACAGGTACTTCACATGGCTTCATTTAAGACCTGATCCAAGGGCTGGTGGTCACAGCTGGAGTCTTTATGCTGTCTTTGATGGATTTTGGAGAAGCCTGAGTAGATTTTGGTACATCTTCAATCACGTTGGATAGGTATCAACTGTTACTCTTCTCAGAGAACTGTCTTTCCTGAAATTGGAGGGGGTTTCCTAACCTGTGGCAGCCTTGATACTTGGATATCCATAGAAAGCATCAGAGACAGAAGGACAGATAGACTGCACAATAAGTTCAGAAACATTAAAGGGCATGTTTAAAATGTAAAAGCCAAAGACCTGCTTGACATTTTTGTCTTCAGCAGGTAAGATGTGAGAGGTGAAAATTTCCATGTCATGAAGAACTGGCCCCCGTAATGGAGCCAAACCCAGGACATCTCATCTCCTGCTCCATCCCACTCTTCCCACAGCAGCCACTATGCCCTTTTATAGAATCACAGGATGGTTTGGGTTGGTAGGGACTTTAAAAGTCTTCCAGTTCCAACCCTCTTGCCCTGGGCAGAGACACCTCCCACTAGACCAGGTTGCTCAAAGCCCCATCCAGCCTGGTCTTGAACCCCTCCAGGGATCCACAGCTTCTCTGGGCAACCTGAGCCGCTGTCTCGCCACTCTCACAGACTTTCTTCTTAATATCTCATCTAAATCTCCCTTCTTTCAATTTAAAACTGTTAGCTCTCGTATTATCAACAAAATCATTCTTTCTGCAACAACACACCCAAGTACGGCTTGGCCAACGGTTGGTTGCCAGAGGTGGACACAACCTGTGTGAGCTGGAGGGATGGTGCAAGTGGCAGCAAAACCTCCCATGGGTACTGGCTGGAAGTCATGATGGGGGCAGTGGTTCCCTCACAGTGTCCTCTCTAGCAAGTCCTCATGAGTCAGGTGCAGTGGCTGAGATGAAAAAGCTACCTTCAAGAGTGCAGAACCATCTTTGTCCATGTTGGATCTCTCTTTTTCTCTATTCCTCAGCACAAGCATCCCATGATGGGTCTCCCCAGAAGTGCAGGCAGAAGCATTCACAGCTCAAAAGGCCTCACCACAAGCAGGAGCATTGTGGGCTGTGTCATCAGGAGAGGCAAGGACCAGATAACAACTGAGGGGTGATTTAGATTAGATATCAGGAAGACTTCTTTACTGTGAGAGTGGTGAGACACTGGCCCAGGTTGCCCAGAGAAGCTGTGGATGCCCCATCCCTGGAGGTGTTCAAGGCCAGGCTGGATGGGCCTTTGAGCAACCTGGTCTAGTGGGAGGTGTCCCTGCCCATAGAAGGAGTTGGAACTCAATGATCTTCAAGGTCTCTTCCAACTCGAATTATTTTATGATTCTACCCTACACTATGTACAGATGGGAAGCATCCAGCTTCAGGTGTGTCTGTCCAGCAGCCCTCCCTTGCTTGAAAATCAGAGCAAACAGCGTAGCAGCACACACAGGGACTCTGGAATTTTACCAACAAAGCCTGGTCTGCCTTGTATTTCTTCGGCCCGTTTCATGCTATGCCCTTTAAGCAGCACAAGCGTTGCTGCTCGCAGGTTGTTTCAGCCACACTCGAGGCTGCCAGTCACACAGGAAAGAGCCCTTCATAGTAGCAGATAAGGGACCCACAGGGTGCGGGACATCTTTTCCCCACAGAGGGGAAGCAGGAGGGCTCCCCCCATGCCCCATGGGAGCAGAGTGCCTGGAGAAGTGGGGAGGCTCATGTGGTCTCCGCTTCAAAAATGCTGGCAATGTTTACAAAGTCAGGCACGTCAGCGCAGTTACAGTCCGCGAAGTGAGTGTAAAACCGGCCTTGTTACTTCCCAGATCTGAGGGATACGAGTCAAACACGCACAGATGGTCGGCCACTTTCCATAATGAAACACGTCTTTATTGTCCCGAGGAAGCTGCGTTTCACAACCTAAGCATTGAGGCTTGCTTCTTTTTTTTATATATTTTATTTTCTCTGCAAACTGTGGGCAGTTTTGCCCCTTTCCTTAAATCAAAAATTGTGGACGATAAAGACGTGTTTCATTACTGAGAGCTGGCCAAGCATCTGTGTGCAATGGACTTCATTTTCTTCTCTAGGTTGCTGGCACAAACAGTCCCAGCCGAAGCCAGAGAGGAAACTGAAGCAAAGGCGGGGATCTGAGTACTCTCAAACTTGGGGAGAGTTCAGGCCTTGTGGCTGCTTCTTTCTGGTATGTGCCCAACTGCCACATCCCAAACTTTAAGTGATGCGGTGAAGTTTAGGTACAGAGTAACTTTCTCAGACATGAAATGTTTGGGTGCCTGTGTTGTCATGGCTCCCAGAAGCAGCACAATCTCTCAAGAAGTAGGTTCTGTCCTTTGAGGGATGATTTAATTGGTGAAAGTCTGCCTTGAGCGACCTATCTAGAAAACACATTCTGCTAGTGATCCCAAAGCTTTTTTTTCATTTATGCTCTCACTAGTGGGATTGCAGCCCTTACCTCTGTTTGCATGTCTGGATTCATGGTCCTGGAGGGGCTCATGAGCACTAGTTTGGGAACATCTTCCCATGAGCTGGTTCTGAGCTCCTCCTCACCGCCAAGGAGGGGAATGTGGTGTGATGTTCTGTCCCCGCGACTGCCATCCATGAGGCTCCAGAATCCTGCTAGGATCCTGCCTGCCCAGCAGAAATGATGCTGTCCTGTTCTGATTTACACTCCTGACAGAATACTTAACAAATACAATACTTTAAAGCATTACCGTATTCACCTTGGGACGAATCCATTCAGAGACACAGTACAAAGCATATGGTTGTGATGACAGCTCCGGGACCAGAATGTATTTGTCCCCAGTGCGATGGGGTTATGACTGCAAGCATATATTTTGTGAAAAGTAGTTGGCTTTAATGATGTTTAAACAGCTAGTTCTCTTTCTCAGGAAAGAGAGAAAGACTAAGAAATAAAAATAGAAGAAGGAAAAAGGGAGAGGGCCCCAAGAAAAAGAGGAGTCATTTTTGCCACAAGTAAAAGTGTGGGGCTTTTGACCAGGCATCTGAAAAATTGGAAGCACGTTTTTAAAAGCTTCCCTATCTGCATAATTTGTTGCCTGCCTGCTGGTGAGTTCCCAAAGACAATATAGGACTAGTCCGGCAGGGAAGAAGCCAAGTGGGATTGTTGAGAACTGTGATTCTGCTTTGCTGCGGGAGCCAGGACTGAGGCAGGATGTGTGCTTTCCCTTCAGGCTGCAGCACAGATGAGGGCTCAGGCTGCCTCTTGGTGAAGCTGAATTGATTCATGCCTGCGTGTATAGTCACACCACGTCTGACATTGGAGTTAGACCCCATGGCTAAAGCCTTAGCCTGTCTGAATTTCTCCTTGCTCATATCCCAGATCTCAGTCCTGGCTCTCTTGGTCCTGGTTTCAAAACCTGCTGTGCCCCAGGGTTAGGAGCCAGCCAGCCAGCCCACCAGTGTCACTTCAGGTCCAACTCTTCCAGCCAGAAGCAAGTATGATGAGACGTATTCCCACGCTGCATGACAGCAGCGTGACATCTCATGCAGCACCTCTGCATGAAATCTGTGTTTCTCAGAGCGCTCAAAATACAACTTTTAATAGAAAATTCAGGCATAGTTGTGTTTAACCCACACCATTAAAAGCAAAGGTAATTGACTTGCTAGAAGAAAGTAGGTATTCAGCACTTACTATGCTGTTGGAAATCTCCCCTAAATAGAGCAAGTGCTTACAAAATACAGCACATGCATGTTCCAAATCCATATAACTCCTCCTCTCCACTATTTAAATTCCATCTTTAACTTCTTAAATTGCAAGGACAATCCAGGGACTTAATTTGGAATTTGCTTGACTGTCCTTACCTGAAGCACCCAGCTTCGAGGAGACCTGGCCATCAGAGTGTTTTGGTGGTCTTCTCCTTAAGACAGACAAAATCCTCAGTGAATTCACTGTCCCCTTGATAGTTTTGTTAAAAACCCAAATCATTTCTGGTGACAGATTTGAAGAGAAGCTGGTGTCTTGGCTGGGGGTGATGCAGAGCTGAAACTTCACTGAAATGCTCTGGTTGCCCTTTGGAGGAGCCTGTCTCACTCCCTTGACTACATGGGGGACAAAGTCTGGCCTCTTGGCCTGGCTTGGCCAGGCGAGCTGCTTGGTGGTGGGTGTTGTGATTGAGGAACAAAGCAGCAAGAAGCTATAATGCAGCTGAGCACTAGTCTATGTTAGTGGGCAAACCTACAACCTCAGGAAAATGTACCTCTGTGCTGTCCTACTCTGTCCCACTTTTTGCTACATCATAAGATGTCCATACAGCAGTTCATGGAGCATGTTTGCAGCGTATCTGCTACAGCTCTGGTGTAGCTTTCTGCATACCTATGGTTACTTCCCAGGTCTTAGGCTTCAGGGTGGACTACCACCTGGCCAAGGAGGTGACCAGGGTCCTCCACAGCCTTGCAGGGCAAGTGGTTAAGGCTCTGCTGTTGATTCTGCTCTGCCATTGGGAAGTTTTACTGAAGACAGCAGCTGTACATGTACACAGATGTCCTTGAATTGCAGTGTAGCCACTGTGGGGGACAAAGATAAAACTTCTCAAGTGCCAGAGTTTAAGCTGGAAGTCCGAGGTAACTCTAACTTGCAGCCAGAGCCAGGAAAGCCACCTGTCTCTCACAGCAGACAAGCCTTCAAGCTCTTTTTCTTCTTAAAAACATCTGCAGCAGTAGATAAAGCAGAGAACCCAGACAGTTTCCAAAGGAATTCAGTGTTTTCACCACATCACCATCAATGAACAAAAAGCCAGTTTTGGTGACAGCAGCATGTCTTTTCTTTTTTTAGATTGCAAATCTTGGCTATAATAATGTAATTGCATGAATTCTTCTGTCATTGGATTCCTTGTGTTTATAAGATCAAAGCCCCTTAAAATGGAACAAGATCTCTACAATAGCCCATGGATACTCATTTTAATAAAGAGTTGCTTTTAAAATAGCCCAAAAAAAGAAAAGAAAAAAAAAAAGTAACCAAAATCCAGGTCTTGATGGGATAACATATTTATTGTCTCTCAGATATTTCCAGCTCTGCAAGACAAGTCTCAGAAATGCCTTTCCCACATCAAGTTTGTCTCATATAGGCCTGTATTTTCCAGCCACTCAAGCAGAGCTGGCATGGGGGAAACAAGGGATTTGGGTGTACTTAGAAGCAGACCAGATGGAAGCAGAGTTATGCCAGCAGCCCAATAAGATCAAGAAGTGCCATGTAACTCTGAAAGGGAGGCTGTGCTTGCAACCTCAGAAGCATCAAAACACTCCCCCAGGACCTCCAAGGGAAGTCTTGTTGTCAGGCAGACATTTGGTGGCTCAGTGCTATCTCCTCAAATAGTCCAAAACCATACAGTCCTGTATGTCACTCACCGTACAGTGGTGATGGAGATGCTGATAGAGATGGTGGTGGCCTGAGATGCTGATGGAGATGCCCCTCACGTGTCATTACCACCCCTCTCTGCTTCCCTAATACAGCACTGCAGCCCAGGGAGTGTGAGAAGAGCAGCTCTGCCTGCTTTGACCAATAGATTCCTTTATGCCTGAGCTTGCTGGGGGAACTGGAGGAGTTCAAGAAATGCACCACGTTTGGCAATGTGACATCGTCTGTACCCACAGCCTGACATGCACCTCCTTGTCACAGTGTGGATCCTGGGGTGCCATAGAGAGAGGCTGGGGTAGAGAAAGTTGTTGATGAACGGTCTCTCTCTGAAGTCCTGAGCAGACAGAGTGTGCCTGAGTGAAAACCATAAAGAAATCCCTTCTTCCCCCTCTAAACTGACAGCAAAGCATGCTGAGGGTCATGCCTTTGGTGGATGATTCATGACTCTGGGGTCACAGGGGTTAAAGATTCTCATCTGAAGGGGATTAGGTGTTTCCAAGGAAGCACAGTACTTCAGTGCCTCCAGCATTTCCTTGAAGCTTTTGGAGTCTCAGACCTGCTTAAGACCTACCTCATTATTCTGTCTCATCACATGAAAAGTCCATCAGGGCTTTGGTAGAAGGTAGGGAGGGTGTGTGGTGTGGGGGACACAAAAGGAAATCCATTGAAAGGCGCCAGTTCCTTCTACCAAATACAAATACATCTGGGTGCAGGAGAAGCCAGGCCAGCCGCTGGGAGTCTCCTTGATGCTCAGATAATATGTTCATCCATCTGAGAGCCTGCCAACAGAGCACGGTCACCACTTGGTGCCCCCCAACCCTGTGTGCCCCGGACTTTGCTGTGCAACTGCACCTTCCACCCTGTTCACTGCAAATTAGCGCAATTGTCTGTTCGTTTGGGCAGAGCTGATTATGAGGTACGTCCCTTGTGTTGACAACACCCCCCGGAGAAGACAAACATCTGTGGACACAGCACACAGGGACAGCTGCTTCACTGATGAGATCTGGAGAAGACAAGGCTCCGGGGAGACATTAGAGCCCCTTCCAGTACCTAAAGGGGCTTCAGAAGAGATGAGTGGAGCAATAAGACAAGGGGTAATTGTTCTAGACTGAAAGAGGGGAGATTTAGAGGAGATATTATGAAGAAATTATTTCCTGAGAGGATGGTGGGACACTGGCTCAGGTTCCTCAGGGAAGCTGTGGATGCCCCATCCCTGGAGGTGTTCAAGGCCAGGCTAGATGGGGCTTTGAGCAACTTGGCCTAGTGGGAGGTGTCCCTGCCCAGGACAGGGAATTGGAACTGGATGATTTTTAAGGTCCCTTCCAACCCCAACTATTCCATGATTCTATGATTCTATGACCTGGCTCCCATGGGACTGCCTGGGCGGGAGCGGCTTCCATTGGCCCTCATTTGCCTCCTCCTGAACTCTCCCCCTTTGCTTCTCTCTTCTTTTCCACATCAAACGCTTCTCTCCCAGCAAGGTGTTTTCTGATGCTTTGCATTAAGTTCACAGTATAAAATTAGAATGTATTGGGCCACTACAAGATGCTGAGGTTGTTAATGCTCCATGTGTGCGTCTGTGTGTGCATGTGTGCATACACATGTGTGTGTATACGTGTGTGTTTAATGCAGGGCTTTACAAAACTATCAAGCTCTCTTTAAAGTGCCATAAAATTTAATGCTCAATGGGGAAGCCTAAACAAATGAAGCTGCACTATAAAATGTTTAGTGTTTCTATTGCTTTCACTTTGAACATGAAGACTTACTGCAACTCACAAGAGGGATTTCTCTGTCCTTTGCCTTAGCTTTTCTCCCTTTGCCTGTTTTCTACTCTGTTCCCAGAGAATTTACTGTGGATTTTGTACCAGAATGTGTCCAATTCCCTGTGCACTTGATTCCAAAAAGTGCTGCTGTCTGACACTGAAGGGAGCTGCCTGTTCTCTGACTGTTCCTTGGTAAATACGTAGCTGAGATTAAAAAACCAGAGTCCTACTCTTTCATCTACCCCAAAAGCCACTTGTATTTAGTGATTTTACTGCATAAAGTGACTGCCAGAAATGCTCGGTGCAACTTTTATCCTTGGCCTGCTGTGATTTTTTCTGCTTTTGTTGTGACTGCAAAAACAGATCTCAAAGTGTAACCAAGGGAGAGCCAAAGTATGCCCTAAGGTCACCTAAGTCACAGGACATGGGGACATTTTGAAATGGCCCAGTGAAGAGAGTAGAGTTGCACATTCTTGTTATTGTCAATGAACTCCACCATCCTGTGACTTCCACCTTCCTTGCACATCTCTCAACAACCTCTCTCTAAAGTCAGGCAGGAAATGGTCAGGTGAGGTGTCCTTCTTGCTGCTGTGAGAGGATCTCTCAGCTAACCCTCATGGAACAACATAGCCAAGTACTGGTGAATGAAGGAAATTGCCTACTTTCAAAGACAATGGGGCTTAGATATCACCTCCAGCACTCTGACTGAACAGTACCAGGCCATTTTGGGCCTCATGGCCCTCACTCCAATGGTGGCAACATTCACCACCACCTGGTATAAAGCTTTCAACTCAGTCATTAAGGTTTGTAACATTTGACTGAGATGCAGGCTGAGACTGGCAGGGAAGAGAAGGATGCGCTTCTAGCTGGCATAGCTGTTTTTTCCACCAACAGGCAAGGAGGGGTCAATAACAGGCAGTAAAGACTTTGAAATGTTGTCTCCGTCTCTTCTGCACTATGGTGCAATACTGTGTAAATGTATGGTTTTATTTCTGTCCGTACTATGATCCCTTTGGAGGAAAAATGTAGCCAGATGCCTTTGCCAAATAATTTTTTCCAAGTGAAAGGCTTCAGATTATCCAGGAAATTGAATGGCTCCTCTTTTTCTAGACTTCAGAGAAGCCATAGCTCGTGGCCATTCCTATTATTTTATTTCAGATATGTACTTTCCTGCTGACTGGAACTCCAGAAAGTGGGGATTAATTCTTGTGCATCCTCTAACACTCCTGGTTTTGGACACAAGTGGGAGGAACTTATCTATTTTCTAGTTTGCCTTCCATCTGCCCTGTGGCCTGAACTTAGCCACAGGTTTCGGCATAAGAGGCATGAAGTTCCAATGTGCACATCTGGAATTAAGAGCTGAAAATTGGGCTCGGTGCTGATAACGCTTTATTGACAGGAGATGAAAGTCTTGATTCCAATAACTTTCTGAGCTCCAGTTCCCACTGCTTTACGAGGTGTTACACACTTTGGTACCTTTGAGAGAGAGTTTGCTTCCCCTCCTTCTCTCCCACATCTTTATTGCTTCTGTTCCACAGACTTGAGTCATTAAATTCTGAAATGCTTCAGCCCAGAAGGGTATGGAAACCTCCTTTTTCCTGAGTCCCAGTGAGAAAACATCAGCAGACAGGTTATCTGCCCATCCTTATGGGCATGACAAGACCCAACACTCCTCAGTGGCAGAGCTTGGCCCTAATGGCTCAGGTCAAACTCCTCTTGCAAAGCCACCTACAGTCCATACTCAGTTCATCCTCCTCCCTCTGCCTGCTGCATGGCATCAGCATGGAAGGCCCCATGTGGCCCAAAGAGGGCTCAGATAGCAGGGAGTAGGGGTGGGGATGACAAAGCCATATCAAAGGAGGGAAATGTAAATCAAGTTCGGCAAGAGATGTGGTGCAGCCATCAGTCCCCACTGCCATATGTTCCTGTGCTGGCAGCATAGTGGGTGAGGTGGGGTCTCGTGATCATGACCTTACCCAGCACGAAGGATCAAATGAATCTCAGGAGACTCCAAAATCAGGGGGATGCCAGTCATTTTGTCAATCCTGTTTCATAAAGCCCAGGTTATCTGCATCCATTGGACTTTGGAAAACTAAGACATCGTCTGTTTTTTTGTTTCCCTTTGAGCTGACCTGAGTTACCATTCTCCCCCGTGCTCTAGCCATGGGTTGAGGGGCTTCCTCCTGCTTGTCTTGGGCTACCTGGTCTTTTACCTTGCTCTCCTACAGCCAGAAACAAGGCCTAATAAGATTCAGCTGCCGTTAGGGTCCTCCATCCCTAAATCAGTTCTGCATTAACAGCAAAGCCTCCACAAAGGGAAAGTCAAAGGCTGCAGGCCATTATAATTACAACTGTCAAAATACAACATTGCTCAAATTGAGAAATATTTTATAAAGTGTTTTTTTTGTGCGTGCAGAAAATGTGTGCTTGACTGCAGAAGGGCTCCTGCGTTTGTAAGTATTCCTTTCTTCTTTATATTAATTTATTTCCTAACAGATACTGGCCATCCTTAAAAATCTTGCCTGTGCTATTCCGGATACTTTAAAATTTTCTTTAGAAAGGAAAATGCCTGAAAAAGTGAAGTTTGGTGTTTTCAGCCAAGAGTACAGTATTTTATCCCCAGGAAAAAAAAAAATGCAACAGGACCTTCAGCCAGAGTTTAGTCACTCTTCACTTTTAAGAGCCAATGTCTTCAGTTACTCACCATCACATATTTCTATATGGCTATCATGACATCTGTAGTCTTATCCCAACATCTCTGCTGTAGGGTTGAGCGTGGGCATGAAGAACTCTCACTGGAGCTCCCATCAGGCAAGGCCATTAGATATATATAAACCCAAAATATAAACATTTTCAATGTCAAAAATAGTTCAGATGAAATTTTTACGTTTTTAATGTTAAAAGAATCCCACATTTTAATATTGGCTGTAATTGTAGCTCTGTCATGGCATGATTAAGGCTCCTGTCATAACCCCAGGCAGTCCATTCCCTATGCAGGAAGCTGCTTCAGTATTTATTACAACACTGGGTTATCACTGGTGTTAACTTACAGCATTCCCTGAGGGTGGGTAAACTGTGATCCAGAAACCTTATCTCATTCATTTGCTGTCTGTTGTCCAACATCTTCTTCTGACTTTGCTTCTGAATTCAGACATACTGGATAGGAAGAAATTGCGACTGAAGCCACAAGATTCCTTTGGGCTTCCCCTTTGCTGCTGAACATCTTGTGCTGATACCCATCCATAACACTTCACAGTCCAGAGGTTCTGAACCCCACGGAGAAGGAAGCAACCAAAAGTGGCGTGAAATTTCCTGCCTCCTGCCTGGATTCAGAAATGAGTGCCCTCCAGCAGGTCTCTGGGATGGTACTTATCTGCAAGTCTCCCTTGTTTGAACTGAAGATCCTTTTTGTCTTTGGTGATTTCTTCTGTCTGTAGAAGAGCAGAAGCGCTGAACCTTCAGAAATCTAACCATTTCCTCCAATTCTTGCTGATATTACAAGGTCCCTTGATAGCTGCTGGCTGCTCCTGGATCTCCCCAGAAGTTCAAGTCCAACACTGCAAGACTCTCACAAAACCAGACTTGTAGAGAAGGTTTCCCTTTCTTAGAAGGTGTGAGGTTGCTTTCCAGTTGATAGAGTCCCAATGCATTTGGGAAATAGATGCCAGCTCTTTGGACTGCTTTTCCTAATGCTCTCTGAAAGAGTTGGGTGGCTTTGGTTTTACAGCAGGTATCAAAGAACAACCCAAAATCTGGAAAGGTCTTGAGTGATCACTTGAAAAGATCCCCGGAGAGCCCGAGAGTGGAATCCTTCCCTTTTCTTCACAGATTTTATTTTAAGCTTTATAGCAAACATTTTGTTCTTTTTCTGGACCTGAATTGTCGGTGGTCTGTCAGCCACATGCTGCAGATATCTGCATCCTTTTCCCTGCCAGCATTCTCCCAGTCATTATTCCCAAAACCTGATCTCCTTGTCAGACCCTCCATGTGTTAAGGAACCTTTTGGAACAACATGATTATTTCCTTCTGCCTGCTGCATATTCCATGACAGCTTGTCTAGTAAAAGCCAAACTTTGACCACAGGCAAATATCAGTCTTAGAACTGGTTCATCTTGAGAAGTACGATTACATGGAGTTGCGGTCCTTACACCAAACAGGTCTTGCCACCGGCCTCAAAAAAAAACCCCAAAAGAACAGAGAGAGAGCCAGTAACATTTTAACTTCTTCAAGTCATAGAAAGTCCAATCATTTAATTTCTGTTCAAAACTACTTTTACTTCAGAATGAGAAAGCCAACAGTAAGGAAAAACCAAAATTGTGTATATGCCAGCAAGGTGTGTGGATCTACTAAGTTAGGGTCCCTTGGCATCCTACCATGTAAGTCAGCTACAGACCCAGCTATGAAGTGTTGTATCTTTCATTGCCTGTAAAGAGAAGCCTGAGGAAACACTGGACATGGCCTACACAATAATGGTTGGCCTGGGCTACTCACCAAATTCTTCTGTTCCTAGAACAGAAGAGACTTAGACAAAACCAGTGAGTGACAGACTCAAAACACCAAGAGATACTTCTTCATCTAGTCTAGAGTTAAGCCATGGAATTCCTTGTCACAGGATGCCTGGTTATAAATAATGCACGTACTAGAAGGGTAAATTGAGGAAAAAATAATCTGAAGCTATTAAATATGAGGATATTAATTTACTGGAAGTCTGGGAACATGTGCTTAAAATCTGCCTTATTCGCCTTTTCCTAGGCATCTGTTATGCGGGTATCAGAGGGCAGCAGAGTAGCTGAACCATTATAGCCCGATATTACTTTTCAGAGGACTTTGCTTCTATCCCAAGCTTACTGCTTTTTCCCCTTTCTAATAGGCAACCACAACTCAAGAGAGAGACAAGTTGCAGTTTGTATACTGAGGAGATTCTCAGGGTTATGGGATGCCCAAACACGCTTCCCTACTGAAGGCAGGATAATCATCTCTCCAAAGGCTTGGGCATCTGCTGTAACCAGAAAGCAATATTTCATCTCGTGCTGCTTCTGTCTTCCTTTGCACTGTGCCCACACTTATATGAGACTTAAATCTGGACAAGAGTTAGGAAATCTGCACTCATGCTTACAGAAGTAAAATCAACAAGTAAGCAAGGTCTACTCTCTTTTGAACTCTTCAGTCAGCTCCCAGAACTCCTCTTAGCTGGTCCTGCAGAAGAAGGGGTGGGTTATTCCTGGAGGTGTTCAAGGTTAGGTTGGATGGGGCTTTGAGCAACCTGGTCTAGTGGGAGGTGTCCCTGCCCAGGGCTGGGGGTTGGAACTGGATGGTCTTCAAGGTCCCTTCCAACCCAAACCATTCCGTGATTCTGTGATCCCAACTCTGTTGCCTGCCAGGTTGTACTGGACCCGGGATCCATAACCTGTTGCTCAGAGCCACCCAGTATTTCTTTGGGATTTTCCCACCATTAGCCTCTGTATGAAGTATTTCAGGTGCAGGTATTCTATTAAACATGGAATTCTGATTTCATCTTGCACAAAAATCACTCTCTCAAAATATTGGCATGAACTTCCTGTTTCTGCAAATAAATGCCTCAGTAAAAGAGGCAAAATTAGACATAGAGTTGGTGAATCTTGGATAATTCTGTCTTGCATAACTTAGTTTTCTGAGATGCCATGAACGTGTCTCAGCTCTGGTGTGAAATATCCCCTTTCCTTCAGTCTCCAAGACCCATATACAGGCAGTCCATTACACCACTTCTAACAAGCCTGTTTCCTCCCCTTGCCAGTCCTGGCTTCCCACTGACTAGTGAGGGAGCAACAGATAGCCAACAAAAGATTTTAACCCTTTGCTGCTGGCATCCTCTGAGGAGCACAAAGCCGAGAGTGCGGCACCTCCACTGCGGCTGGCTGCCGCCTCCTGCACCCCTTCCACCAACGGGAAACACCCTGAAGCAAAACTAAGAGGAGCCCTGTTTATTTTGCGACTGCAGATTACTGTCAAACATGAAAAGAGACAATTATTTCCATTGTGGAAAATGTGGCATTGGCAAATGAGCAGTTCCCTCAGCCTAGGCTTTGTGTTTTGCTTTTCTCGAAGGAAGGTTTCCTCTTTTTTTATGCAGCACAGGCTTGAATTAAGTGGGTAGAGAAGCATTTAAATACAAATATTTGTAAACTAAGTGGTTTTCCTGAACAAAGTAGATCCAGATGACAGACAGTCTGTCGGCCATAGCATCTTGGTGCTTGTTGCACCTTTGAAGCCCCCTTTTTGTGGCAGCTGGGTTCCCAGGGGGGTGTCCTTTGGGGGCACAGTGGGGCTGGCAGGCAGCATTCAGTGCTTGGGATGGTGGCAGAGGGACAGCCCAGGCAGGGTGTGCCGCAGCAGCAGCACGTAAGACCTTTGACCACAAGTACCAAACTGCCAGGTCTGAAGGCAATGAGGACTGTAGTAAAGCTGATAGGTACAGAAGATGCTATGGAAGTGAAGAAGAAGACCTCATTGATGACGGACAGATTTGTAAGGGAGCAAATACATCCTGGCAGCCTGGCAGTGGTATGGGAATGACAGGGGCAGTGTGGATGAGTAGCTTCAGAGGAAGCATCAGCTCCAGGCAGATCTAGCAGTTCATCAGGTCACGAGAGAGGGGCAGGAATTTTCTTGCATAATCTTTGTCTGCCATGAAAAAAATTGTTTGCCATGTCCTAAACCTTCTGAAAGATTTGGTAAAAGCTTAGTTACGAAGTTTCTTATGCCTCAGAAGGTCAAAATTGAGGTGGGTGCCCATTCCAGAAAAGAGCCAGCAGCTAAGGTCTTCTCTGGGGCCTTAAGTATTCCGGACTCAAAAGCCCTTGCTTAGAGTAGGTCTAAGTAGTTCCAACCTTGCTCCAAACCTTATTGAATGGGTAGTTGCATTTGCATTGTTTCTCACTGAAAAGCCTCGAACAAGCCCTAATCCATCCTGAAGAGAAACAGAAGAAAAATCTTGGAAGCACTGGCTGGGAAACTCACTTCTTGCTAATGAGTGTGAGTTATTATCCCAGGCTTCGAATTGCTAACACAATCTCTGCCCCGTGCTGCTCACCTCCTGTGGCTCACCTCGGCAGCGGTGGGCTCTGACCAGCCCCCAGGCCTGGTGGTGGGCTGCAGGGCAGCACTGCACCTCCAGCTCCTGCTGAGCTGCATATGCCAAATGCCAGGAGAGTACCAGGTTCGGCTCTGCTAGCTGTTATTTTTAATTCTTAGTAATGCCCTGGGGCTTCTGTTACTTTCCATTGTTTGTTTCTGGGGGGGGGGGGAACTGTACTGCCAAGGTCTGTTCACTTGTTCTGGCTTTTTCTGCAAAGGCCTGAAATGCTTTTTTTCCTATTTGTTCTCAGAAATAAAGCTTCTCTGCAAACGGCACGTACCAGTTTCCACCCTCCCTGTGTTTTAACCACAAATGACTGCCTCCTGACAATTTCTCTCCTGCTAACTTGGTCTTTCTGCAGTGGCTGATTCTCCTCTCCCAGTCTGCCTGTACAGCTGTGGCAAGATGTGGTGGGGAGGAAGGAAAACTCCTGGTACGGAATATCTGCATGGAACAGCCTTCCAGGTCACCAGAATGAGCATCTCCACCCACGAAGGGCTCATCCTGGACCTTGTCCCCCAACCCCCATGAAATATATCCCACGTTAAATCGCCTGTCACATTACTGAAGGGGGCACTGATGTATTTGATTAGTAAGGAAGTTCTGAAGGAACCCATCTGTCTTAGCATTTGGATGGATATTTATCTCTTTCATGGGTTTCTTTTGTCCAAAGGAATCATTTACTCTGATGTGAAATAATGCAAGATCTGGTCTCTTTGGGGATTGCATCAGGAAGCTATCCTCCCTGAGCCTCATTTTAATCTCCTATTGTCGTAAATCAGGAATAACCTCAAGAAAGTCAGTAAAATTAAGCTCGTGAAAATTGATGCACAAGACTCAGGGCCCCTGATCTCCACCAGGAATGGGGATGAATTCACTCCCTGAATCTCTTCTCCCTCTGTATGCAAATGCTGCTTGTCTTTCACGATGCTCAGATGAGGCTCTGAACCTTGTATGCTGGAATAGTGGCTCTTCATTCATTTTATTGAATGGGGAGAAGAAGGAGATATTAGGACTTATGGGGGAAAATTCTCTTTTTGGGAGAGGCTCAATAGAAATAAGAAATTGCGGTTGTGCAGAAAAGCTTCTGAATATACTCTCATCCCAACTGAGCAACACACTTCCTACTTGCGTCAATTAAAATGATGGGTGCGGATCAGATGCAAAAAGGAGGCCTAAAGGATATTTCTGTGGTATCAGAGCAGACTGTTTCTAAAACTTGTGTGACCGTAGGAGCTTCAGGAAGAAGCTTCAGAAAGTTTTGTCTTTTGTTTTGCCTACCCACCAGATATGGGCAGGAAAAATGGTTTTTATTTTCTTCTCTTTCAATATGGCTAAAATCTGAGATCAGTTGCTTTCCTGTTTCAGATAAATGGAATGGATTCTGATTAAAAGCTGCGTGTGACTGGAACTGCCAAGATAGGAAAATATTTTATCATTTTGCTATGTTGAAAATATGAATTTAAGAATAGATAGAATTTCAGCAATCTGACTTGCAAGATGCCCTTTTTAATTTGTTTCCCTTCAGCACTTGATTTGTCTCAGAGAGTAAGAACGGTCTGCTCACTTTCACAGTTTGGGGAGATGCTGAGATTTCAGACCACACAGGAAATACCTAATAATGCCATTCCTTCTTGCCATTCTCATGCTTTTGCATTAAGGTTTGGCATGAGACCAGGTTTAAGAGTGAAGCACTGCCTGTCTGTCAAAGTTTTACGGTTCTTCCAGTGATGTCTGGGCACCTTATTGTTTTTGTTAAAGCTTGAGAGATACACAGAGAAGTGACCTTTCTGCTTTCATAACTTGTATAAATAAAGGGTCTTGCGAGCTGCTTCTGGCAGCCCTGGATGATGAAAAGCTACAATTCCACTTTGTGAGAAATTTTCCCTTTTTAAAAACTGAGATGTTATTCTGAGTGGAAGTGAAAAGACAGTCTTCATGAATTTCCCTTGGAATAAGTCGCTGAAACATTTCAATTCGTTGCTGTCAATGCATCATCTTCTGCTGGTGCGGAACTGCTCTGTTTTTATAGGATCAAAACAGGAAGCTGTGCATTAAATGTGACACCTGGTTTACGCAGGAATATTTCATGTACTTCACCAATGACAATGAAATTAGCCAAAGCATTGAACATAATTATGAAACAAAGGAAGGGAGCAGGAATCACCATGCTGGGGCTCAGCAGGGCTGCTCTGCCCTGGGCTGGCAGCGAGCGGGACAGGGATGCCTCAGCCAGGTCCTCCTCCCTGCCTCAAACACCAGCTAGTCACGGTGAAGCCTTGCTCTCCACAGGAGATCTTGCTGCTGACCAGACACTACCATGATGCTGACAGACCAACCTTGCTCTAGTCCCCAAAAGTGGTCACTGGCTCTCTGCAGCCTCCCTAAAAACCAACTCTGTTGAATTTGCTCCTCTGCGGAAAAGAGGCCATCTCAGCTACACTTCCTGATGGAGTCTTGAGATGCTGCAAGGTTTAATAAACCCCATAATACTACCTGAATAAAGGCAAATCCTAGCAACTAGCACAGATGTATTTGTTTTTAAAAACTCCTAGATTAAGGAAAAGAAAGTGGTGGCTGATCTGTACATTTGACAAGAACACCTACTGATACCCACCTTAGGGCCTTATAAACTACCGGGTTTGAAATCTTCCCTTTAATTTCACTTATTTCCCACCCTACCCCCCAGCAAGTGCACAGGAAGTGGAGCTGTGTCTCCCAGCCCCCCTGGCTCACTCAGGAGAGGGAAGTGCAAGCCACCTGCATCCCCAGCGAGCCCTCAGCTTGTGGCCCTTTTCTGAGGGGACAGGTCCGGTATCTCTCTGCTGGGTGCTGACGAGGACTCCCTCTCTTTTGCAGTGGCTGTCATCAATTTGTTCCCCTCTGATTTCTTTTCCCTCCCCGCTTCCCCAATCATCAAGAGTCTGTGATAGGCATATTTGAATAAGATAAATGAACAAAGACATTCCCCTGCATTTCCCACTGGATAAATTACAGATGGGACTGAACTGCGCCCCCCCCTTCTAGATCCAGTGTGTCGTTATGTATCTGCCACTATTGCTTTCCAAGAGGAAGGATGAATATAGCTTTAAGTGATTAGCTGCCTTATGTACTACCATGTCTCAAAGCAACAGGGGGTAACACGGGCAAATAACTACACAGGCAAGGAAGTACATGAGGGCTGAGCATCCAGGACTCTCTAACAACTGTGGTTTCTTTATAAAGAGCAATAAAGATGGTTTTAATGTACTGTATATGATGCAACAGATGCAGGATGCCTCTGGCAAAACTCCTCTGGTCCAAGGCTGACTGAAGACAGTTTGATGATTTGCAGGGAGCTATAGATCCCACAAGGGGGATTGTACATACCCGTCAGCTGGTAATCAAAGCTCAAACTGGCCTTGAGAAACCTTAATTAGTCCTGACACCGACATAGTTCTGTGAGCTGGGGAACAGGCGGGGACAGCAGAGTTTGGTGCCTTCCCCAGCCCAATCTCAGCACCACTGAATTTTGGGGACCAGCTCATTCTCACCTGTGCCTGTTACACCCCAATGGGGAGTCATCCCATTGTCTCCAGGCTTGGGAGAAGCAAACAGCAGTTCTGGTTCCTCTCTGTGTCTGCCACCAAAGGCGACTGTAGCAACTTCAAGGTTGCGGTTACATTGATAAATGCAGGGCAAGAACACACTCAAGGGATAACAAAACACGTTCTAGGAAGCCCTGAGAAGCACATGGGAAGTAAAGCAAGAGGCTGCAGCCTGTCGTATTCCAGAAATATAATAATGCTTCAACCTCAGAAGGTTTATATCAATTAGGAATAGATTTAGACTAAGCCTTCAAATCCAAACCGTGACATGGAGCTCCTATCCCTTCCCTTTCTGTGCTGAGAGTTGCAAACTCCCTTTCTTTTCAAACCTGTTTTTCCATATCATGATGACTGCGATGCTTGCCCTCATAAATAAATTCACTCATTTGATCTAATATCCCACCCGAAGTCCCATCTATAGGATTTCTTGGCCTCTTTTTCTCCCTGCCTTCTGTGCCAATTTTTCCATATTACTTGCGTACAAAAGCCTTCCCAAGCTCCTGTAATTGATTGACTGGAGACAAATTTGGCGTGGAAGTTTGGAGACAGAGCAGGCACTGCAAGGGGAAAGCAGGAGTTTCAGTGCATGTGGCTCATAGGGAACTGCAAACACTGGAAACACCTACCTGGGACTGAGATGAGCCCATGTCTTGCACCCTCTGCCCCAGAACTGGATCCAAAGCTGGATTTCCCCACAGATTTGCAGCTACATTGGTGTGGTGCTCAGCACTTTAGAGAAAACTAGAATGTCCGGATGTGGGCCCAGCTCCAAACTCTCTCAAAGTCCTGGGAGAAGATTAAATTACCACTGCCTCCAGTTTTCAGGACAGAGTATGTCCTCTATGCACCCACCTTCTTTTAAGAAAGACTAAAGGCAGCAGAAACTTATCCCTGAAACCTCCAGCAACAGCAGCAGAATGAAGAGAAAGGGAATATTTTCTGCTTGCTTTGTTAGAACTAGAGAATAACAAGAGTTATGCCTGCAGATGCTTTGGCAGAAGCTGGAAGGCCTGCCAATACCGCCAGGTACACACATTTCAATCTGATGCAGTGTCACCCAGTGCCAGTCCTGAAGATGGATGTGTGGAGGTGTCTGAGAATGGTTGTGTCAGCACTGAGGGGGGTAGGTCTTTCAAGTGCTCCTGCTAAGAGCCTGGTGTGACTTTAGAACTGGACAAGGTGACACTGGGCAGAAACAGCAGCTGAATTTATGGGTTTGATTTCTAGACACAGTCAATAGGATGCTCATGTGATCAAATGAAGAGGGGAATTGTGCTCTGTGCAACAGGAGCTTTTCCAAACTTCCTATTATGTGAAGACTAAATTCTAATCTATTTTTAGAAATTTTCCCCAAAAATCCCAACAACTCAAAACCAAGCAGAAAGCTATGCATGCCTTGAACAAAGATGCAACCAGAATTGATTTTCTTTTTGGAGAGAGAGTTAAATAAGTGGGGCAATCTCAATGGTCATCAGCCCAGGAGTCAGCAAACTTCTAGAAGCCCCATAAGAAAATGTCCATTTGTCTGGAAACCACATCAGCCCTGGTAGTGCCAAGGGGGAAGATCTCCAAGAGCAGCTTCCAGACAGGAGATGACATAGTCCCCAGGGCTCCCATTGTTCCACGAAAATGGCAGCTGGCCTGGGCTGGGAGCGACATGGAATCCAGGACAATGCAGTGGGATTGGTCCCAGCATCCCATGCTGGTTTTCTTCCTCCTGCTTCTGCAATTCAGCAGCACAGCACCACTTCCAGTTGCAGGACACTGGCCCACATGTTAATGGCTCCTGGAGTGGGGTGGGTGATACCCATAGTATCCTGGGAACCTGTGTCACAGAGATCTTGCTGTTTGAAAGGAAGAGTATCTAACCAGTCTGGAAATTACAACCACCAGATGTCATATAAAACTGCTAAGGGTATGTGCAGTTTCAGAGCACTTTACCTCTCACATCTCTATATCTAAAACTCATGGCAAAACATCTTTTACCTTATACTCCTAAAATCAGTAACAGCCAGAACTGGGTTCTGGACTGATAATGCCAGTGTTTCATGAGGCATCCATTTCTGTCTCTTACCAACTGTAAGCTTGCCAGTGCAATTTTTAGACCAGAGGGAGGAAGTTACATATATGGTCACTTTTTTCTCTTCCCTTGTACTCAGTGTCAGGTTTCAGGCAAAAAATGCCTTTTGGTAGTGGAGGTTCATTTTTTACATTTATGGGGTGCACACAAATCATCTCACCAAACACTCTCCAGCTTGATCACAGGCAGTTCTTCACCCAAGATGCTTGAACACGTGTGGCCCTATTGTGGCTGCTTGTCCAGTCTCTGATGGAAGGTGAAGGAGCAGTGGTGAGCAGGGCACCTCCTCTTGTCTGGAGGGGCAAGCTATGCACAACTAAAGTGGGACAACAGCTCGAAATGCTGCTTTTTGGTCTCCTGGGCAAGTAGAGGCACACTGGACTGCGAAGACCCACACTTCCAGTTTCCCTTCCTTACCATAGATGCATTCGCCAGAGGACAGCCTAGCAATAACCACTGACTTCAGAGAGTATTTTTGTCTTTAGAGTTCAGAATGTTGCCAAATCAGGTCTAAAATGCTGTAAGATCAGAGCAAACAGCACTGAAATGACCAATCAGTACAGGCATGATACATCCATGCTCATTCCTGGAATATGAATTCTCCATTTTCTCAAAGATCCTCAACTTTCTAAAAGTCCTGCTCTTCCCTCGCAAGAAAAACCCTGCCAGGCTGATGGTGTAACCCGGTACTGTTGGTATCAGGAATGTCACCTGCAGGAACACACACAGTGCAGTGCCACGGTGCCTGGAATGGGCAATGAAATGAAATTTGATAAAGGCAATATTAAAGTTTCTGTCTTGTATCTGATTTCTAGCATCCAAATGCTTTCCTGATAGCACCAATATCCACAGGTGAAGAAATGAGTTACAGGATATCTGGAAACATGCAATTTAAGCAGACAAAATGAACAGCAACTGAATTCAGGATATCCATGTCAATTGTTCCTGCTCTAAAACCTCTTCCATGGCAGAAAACTACCCCACTTGTTGCAGAAAAGTCCAATAATGTCACATACTTCACAACTGAGTGGAACTGAGAAAAGGCAAACTTTAGAGAGAGGGCCACAAAGATGCTCTGAGGGCTGGAGCACCTCTGCTGTGAGAACAGGCTGAGACAGTTGGGGTTGTTCAGCCTGGAGAAGAGAAGGCTCTGGGCAGACCTTAGAGTCCCTTCCAGTACCTAAAGGGGGCTACAGGTGAGATGAGGAGGGACTCTTGATCAGGGAGGGGAGTGATAGGACAAGGGGGAATGGTTTTAAACTGGAAGAGGGGAGGTTTACATGGGATGTTAGGAAGAAATTCCTTGCTGTGAGAGTGGTGAGGCAGTGGCCCAGGTTGCCCAGAGAAGCTGTGTCTGCTTCATCCCTGGAGGTGTTCAAGGCCAGGTCGGATGAGGCTTTGAGCAATGTGGTTTATGTTTATTGGGAGGGGATTGGAACCAGGTAATCTTTAAGATCCCTCACAACCCAAACCATTCTATGATTCGTAGGATTCTGTGAAAGTCTGCCTTTCACATACGTTTGGTGTGGGATGTATTTGGACTGTGAATAGAGCATTCCCACCTCCATGGCTCCTCTGTTAGTGGTGCTGCCAAGCTGCCCCTAACTGCGCTCCTGTCCCACACTGGCACTAGAGAAGCTCCTGTTCCCCCACTCAGTGAGCAGAGCGCCCCAACGCTGCTATCTCTGCATTGTCATTTTTGGTGCTCATTGGTCCAGAATTCACTTTCTGTCAAAGTGATGAGCGGATTTATGCAGATACTGGGGGGGACTGGTCTGCCACCCGGCCCTGTGCTCCGTATAAACAACCAAAAATGTTTTGAGGCATATGACACATGGCTACACAGCCTCTCCTCCCCTAGCCCGGCACCTCCTCAGTTCAGCACACAGCTGGGTCCAGCCCTGGGTGTTCTCTAAATGCTCCTAATCCTGCCAACATTCCTGCTAGCAAATGCATTTGCTAGAATACATGTGAAAAGCCAGTATGAAAGGACACAGACAAAGCCAAAGAGAAACCACGTGTGTTTTCAGGCAGAACTTGTGTTTTTGCAGCTTCTGTTGCCATCCTTGCCCATTAGGCTCTCACTCACCCAAAGGAAGGGGCAAGAGCCAGCTGTAGCAAGGAGAGGGCTGCAAGCAGAGGCCAATGAAGCTGACACCAAACAGGAGAGTGCCCAGGAGGGTCCTTGAGCTGCCTTATTCAACACGGGACCCTTTGAGGATCATAGAGTCATAGAATGGTTTGGGTTGGAAGGGACCTTAAAGATCATCCAGTCCCAACCACCCTGCCATGGCCAGGGACACCTCCCACCAGACCAGGTTGCTCAAATCCCCATCCAGCCTGGCCTTGAACACTTCCAGAGTCGTGTCAACCACAGCTTCTCTGGTCAACCTGGGCCAGTGCCTCACCACCCTCACAGGAAAGAATTTCTTCCCAATATTTCATCTAAATCTTCCCTCCTTCAGTTTAAAACCCCTGATCAAGAGTCCCTCCCCATCTCTCCTGTAGCCCCCTTTAGGTACTGGAAGGGACTCTAAGGTCTGCCCAGAGCCTTCTCTTCCCCTACTCTCAGCCTGTCCTCACAGCAGAGGTGCTCTAGCCCTGTGATCATCTTCACGGCCTCCTCTGGACCTGCTCCAACAGGTCCATGTCCTTCCTGTGCTGAGGACTCAAGAGCTGAACACAGTGCTCCAGGTGGGGTCTCACCAGAGGTGAGCAGAGGGGCAGAATTCCGCTCCCTCACCCCTCTGGCCACAGCTATTTAATGCAGCCCAGGATGTGGGGGGCTTTCTGGGCTGCCACTGACAGTTGTCCACGCATCTTGAGGTCCCAGCGTGGACCACATCAGCGCAGCGCTGGAGCGATGGGTGGGAAGGGGACCCGCTGCCAGATGCTCCCCGCCGAACCGGCACCGGCAGAGGGAGCCGGGGATGGCTCCTCCGCCGGCCCCACCCGCCCCGAGGAGAGGGCGAAGAGGCGGGTGGAGAACCTGCCCTCTCTCATAAAGGGTTTTTCCACTGAAAATCCTTGACGTTACACGATAGTTGCTCAGCACAAGGGATAGAGGGTGCTGCGCCGGCCGTGAAATGCCCTCGCTCTGTTCTAGGGAATTTTTCACCAAATCATCAGGGTTTTTTTTTTTTATTTTATTTTATTTTATTTTTTATTGCAACCATTACTCCGAATACCACTAATAAAAATAGTAATAATGATAAAAACCTGTTCCCCGGTCCTCACTTTTCCCCTCTGGGACACTCAGACTTCGATAAATGAAAAATGCTGCAGTGATAATGGACTGACAAAATCGACAATGTTAACAAAATATTCTAACTGTAATTCAGGTACACGTGCTCTTGAAAAGAGGCAAACCCACTTCTCTTTTTAGTCCTGTGAAGTGGGAGAAGCCTCAAGAAGAGCAGGTTTTCCTGCAGATGGCCCCTTTGCAATACTGCAGCCCCCTGCTCAGAGGGACATCATGAAGACAGTGGCCTTTCTGCCCCCACTGAGGCTTATTCATGCTTTTCCAGGGGGACAATCTCCCCTGGGAACCCACTGGCACAGATGAGCCTTCTGGGGCCAGTGCAAGTATTTCTCTGTCTCATCTATTCAGCTCCTGTTCCTGTCCTGTGGAGGGGGGGTGTCTCTTGGGGTGTTTATCCCACAGCATGCCTGCCAAGGGAGGAGATGTTACTCAGCCTCTTCCCAAAACAGGGACATGTGACAGGGTGGAACAGACAGCTTGGACAAGATCACCCAGGAAATGTGTAGCACGGTGAGGAACAGAACAGCAATCTGACCTGTGAGCCATCGTGCCTCTGAAATGTGGGGTACACCACAGAGAATTATTGTGTCATTTGGGTTCAAAAAAGGACAACATCTTAACCCAGGGTTCAGCTGAAAACCATATCGAGCTATCTCTGAGGTTCGACAAGCGTGGGTAGCTCTTTCATTTCCCTGCCCTCCTGAGTTACTCACTCATTTCTTATTTTTTTTTATATTTTGGTACCTCAGAATTAGTGTCAAGAATATGGTCAGCTGGGTTAGGAAACAGCACTGCCAGCATACCCTAAGAAAAGAAGATGGTGACCCAAGCGGTAGCTGGAAGTATCTGACATCTCTGAGTGCCTGTAAAGCTTGTTCTCATGAGAACTGAGCTTCACACCATGCACTTGGCATGGGAGGATGGGATGGGATAGAGTTTGGGGATTTGGAGAAACCCCTGGGACCAAGCACACTGGGAACTACCGTGTGGTAGTAGTGAGGTCACCCTCCCTGGAGAAAGTCTCAGCTAACCACGAGCCAGCGTAGCTCCTGGATGCTGACACTGCTTTGCAGGAGCTCTTGGGTGCCTGCTCCTTCCAGGAGCCTCCCCCTCTTCTCCCGCTCCCCCCATTCAGGCTCTGCTTTTGGGATTATTTTTTTCCCCCTCTGACAAAGCACATACAGATGGCGTGTTGTCTGCCACAATCAAGGGGCTCAGGTGGGTAATGGGGAATGGCAGAACTTGGCATGTACTTGTTTGCCTTAGTGCAATTTTCCCGTAATTGCACTTCCTAGCTTTTCAGCATCTGCGAAAGATCAGCTTGTGACACAGCAAAATCGGCACCGCACTTCTCTGGGGTTTGCGTCAGGTTAGGGCTCAGGTATCCTTCTTTTGTCTTAAATCATTTTGGAAGGGTGGGGAGAGAACCACCCCATTTTTGTGCACAGTCAGTACTGGCTGGACTTTAAAGCCCAGCAGGAAAAGCGCAGCCTGTCAAACATATTTAGCTCAACCATCTGGTGTTGCTTTTTTGGTTTTTGCATTTAGGAAGGTATCGATGAATCTGTCACGAGTTCTTTACATTTGCCCAGGTCTTGAAGTGAACTCACTGAAGATTGAATGAGGGAATCCCTGGAACAGAAAGAAGCAAAAACTTGGGACTCAGATTAGTTCAGAGATGCAAAGAGCAGGCAGAGGTTGTGCAGATGGACGGCTTTACTGTGACAGGCAGCTCTTTCTTACCTCTCTTTATAATCTCCATTTCTTTCCTTTGGACATATCTACATGCCAATAATGCAACAGAGAAACAGTGAGGAATAGCAGTAACTCCAGGACTGAAATGACTGACCTCCCTCATCACCTGGGTGAGGGCAGAACTAGGCTGTGGCACATTGGGGCACTAAAGGATGACAAAGAGCAGTCCCTGACTCAAGGAGCCTGCAGTCACAATGATTGGAAACAGAAAACAAACCTTGGAGGTTTGTGGGGAAATACCTTCTGCTCAGACGATCCAGGAGACAGTTCAGGATCATACTCTGTTATTTATCAAGGGTTGCAGTTTTTTGTACTGGAACAAGCGTCTATTCTTGTATCTTTCCCAGTATATTTCAGATTTCTTCAAGCTGCAGCACTGAATTGAGTTGCTGGAACAAATACTATGCTGAAATTAAACGTGGTTCAAAACAAATGGGAGAGCAAGGTTTACTTTTCTGGAAAATCTCAATTTTAGTGAACCTTTTACACGTGTTCACGGCAATAGCCACTATTCAGCCAGGCAGCATTGTATTTTTTTCAATTTTCTGCAGCATTTTGTTCCTTAGTGATCTCTTTTTCTGGCTATTGAGTACTCCCGGGAGGCAGTTTAGGTTCCTTCTTATTTTGAGACAAATAAATCCCCTGTTTTGTTCAGTGGAGCTTTCTAGGTCAGACAAATCACCCTCTACTTTAATGAATAATTTTTGTCTATTTGTAATAAAGTTTTAAAGAATATCATCAGCTTACTTTAGGTTCAGCATAAAACTTTATCATAAAAGACTGAATAGAAACACCAAGAAAAGCTATTTTATTCACTTTTTTTTTTTAATGTTGATTTTGCTCTACGCATATATGAAACCAGGGCTGGATCCAAATGACTTTAGTAGTGCTGGAGACCCAAACAAAACAATACCTGCCTATAGCATGACAGCTGCACTAAACTGCCAGGAGAGGAGTTCAGTTTCACAAACCAGCCAGAGCAAAAGGAATAAAATAAGCTTACAGAAAAATACTGAAAAGCATGGAGATTTGTTGTGGTTGGGGTTTTTTTTAAATTAGCCTCAGCTCAGAACAGGTTTTGTTTAGTTCCAGTTTGGTCTTGTCTGGTTGGGTTTTTTCTTTCATTAGAGACTGTAGGTAAATGCATACCTTTGAGTCATAACTCTGTGCTTGGTGAGGATGCTCAGAAAGAGGTTTTGGCCTCACACACACGTACATACATATACTCAAATCAAGCACAATAGTGCAGATTGCTGTGGCTTTTGCCAGTGAAATAAAAGCTAAACCAAAAACTAACTACTGTCTTAGCAACAGCGGGTTCTTCTGTATTCTGAATTGCATCAAGTAATTGGAGCTAAATCTCTTTCCACATGAGTTATACTCCAGACCTGCAAAGTGATACCCAAGCCACTACTTTAACCAAATATTCTTCCCTTCCGACGAGTAGCAGGAAACAATCTTCACAGAGTTGCCTACATTAATACTGAGCATCTGGGTATGCCTAAGGAATGATGCTGCAATCCTTTCTAAATCCTCCTCTTGCAGGAGACTTGGGGGGGGGGGAAGGGGGGGGTGTTAACTC